>BPLR01012805.1:0-61095 GCA_021605095.1 Caerostris extrusa | reverse complement strand
ACATTTATCCAGCATTCGGTGAGGAATGTATAAAACGGATTTTCCCTCTTTTTAGAGCAATATAAAAATATCCAGGCTTAAAAGCCCATTTCATGAAAGCATGATAAAAATGCATCCCAACTGCATTTTTGTTCGAGATTAACACACTGATAGAGAAGACGAAAGGGGGTGGGGGCAAAGCGAAAGAAAAACGAGGGACGGGATAAAAAAATATTGTTTTTTTATCTGAACAGACGATATATTTTTTAGAAGTATATAAGAATCCTACGAATCAAAAATTTTGCGAAATATAAGCTTCTTATCTGAGTAAAAAGCGTTTTTTTTTTTTTTGATAAAATCCGAGCTTGCTTTTACAAAAAAAAACTTTTTAAATGATAAATACAAAAAAAAAAAAAAAAAAAAAATGTATTTCGTTTACATTAAAAGAACAAAAAAACGCACCACTAAAATTTCGTATTATTAAAAAAAAAATAATAAATAAAATTACAAGCGGAAAAGAAAAAAAAATAAACAAATAAAGATTTAAAAAAAAAATTACATTTTAAAAATAGAAGAAAAAATCGCTGGCCACGTTGAATGGTTGCCATGTTGAATTATTTATTGCCCATTAGAGGACGCCAAATGAGTGCCAAATCAAGTCATTGACGATCAGCACCTCAAATTAGTATCGTGCATTCAGATATTTGATATTTGGTTGTTTTTTTTTTAAAAACATACATATAGAAACTAATTACATATCTTTTAAATATATCACCCGTTTTCTAGTGATGTACGTGATAAAACGAGGTTTACTCTAAAAAAAAAAAAAAAAAGATCGTGTAAAATTGACGATTTGATCTTCAATGAAAAAAAAATAAATAAATAATTTAAATTTGGATTCGTAAGGATATTGAAAACATCATTAAAAAAATATTTTTTTCAAAGAATTCTAAAAACCAGGGGAGAAAAAACACCTTATGTATATATATTTTGAAGTGAAAACTTTCTGAAAGAAATTAATTTTAAAGCAATATGATAATTTATAATTATGAGAAAATTTTCTAATAATAGTTATAATTAAAACCATTCTTAGCAAAAGATAGTTAAACTATTAAATTATTTTTTGTATACGATCATTAAATTTTGTTTTATAGCAACATATTATAATTTATAAAAATTAATAGTTAATGATTAGTTATTATAGTTAAGCAGGTTTATTCGATTTGAAGGGTTTTTTTAAATACAAAGAGAGAATAAATTTTTCTAGATTGTTTTAACGTTTTTCTTTCAAATCTTTAATTTTTTTAATCTTTTAGCTAAATTAATTTTGAAATTACTTTGATAAGACAATAATTATTGATAATAAAATGATTTATTGTTGATTAAAAAATAATTATTTTTATCAGAACAACAAAAAACACTAATATTTTTAAATTAAAAAGTTTAAATTAAACAGTTTCTGAAATAAAAATCAAAGCATGCTATTTCTTTACGAGATCCATAACAAAGTTTTTTAAAAAAAGCCCGCTATAAAAAAAAAAAGTCTAAGAGTAAAAAAAAAAAAAAAAAATATATATATATATATATATATATATATATATATATATATAATTAGACATGGAAACTTAAACGATGACTACAAAAATATATACTTATATTCATAAATATAAATATGACGAAGAACAAAGTGACCGCAAAAATTAAGAATATATTAACTTGCGGTTGTAACTCAGTGTTTCGTGTTAAGATTTCTCACACTTAAAACATTGAAGCAGAGGTGGGAGAGGGGGATAGCACAATAAAACAGCTTTATAGTGTTTGGCTTTGAAACCGCAACTGTGATTTTAAACAGTCATGACACGCACTTAACGCTATTAAACAAATAGTAGTTGTTAAAATGTTAATAGAGGCCATTCGTGACAAAGACGCATGAAAATAATAACAGTAGATTGGAAAACTGATAATAGTGGATTTAAAATACAAAAATCTGAACAAATTTTAAATAATTTCTTTTCATATTGTAATGGATATTGAAAAATTTAAAGATTTGGATATTAGTCACTTAAATAAAAATTTCATACTGGATTTTAAAAACTTCTTAAAAAAATTTCTTTTTAAAATTTTTGAATGATGTATCTATATTATGTAAAAACGAACTGAATGAGAATCAGTATTTTTAAATACTTTAACTTAAAACTGAAATTAATTTAGAGCACAGATGGAAAAGGATGGATTGCGAAAGCTGCGAGTTACATGCACTTACTATACCGTGGTCATGGATCGCAAAAAAAAATAAAAACCTTGAAAATTACCAAGAACACACATTTCATTTTTTTTCGTATGTAATAAAATTTAACAATACAGTATAATATTAAGCAAATAAACAATTTGATGCACGATATTACACTAATTAAAAAAAGTATTATACACTCATGTCCATAAATTAAGGATAATGAAGTTCAGGGCAAAGAAAGAGACAGAAAGCAAAAACAAATTTGACTTATTTGTAGAGTCTATTTATTAAACAAAAGGTAAAGAGCAAAAAAGATGCTATATGTTTGACATAATTAATAAATATTGCGATTTTTTACTCCCTGGAGCAAATTTCAAAAAAGAACCTATTTACAAAAACAGTATAACATGGTTAGTATGATGGTTAATATGGAGTATGTCTCCTGGATGATGCAATACAGGCCTTACAACGCCTAGGCATGCTGAGTATCAAATTATCAATCTGATCTTGGGTAATATTACACCACTCATCAAGCAATGCCCTCGAAGTTCTTGTTGACAGGCGGAAGGGTTGACGGGTTGCAATTCGTCGGCCAAGCATATACCCCACATGCTCTATTGATTCAAGTCCGGTGAGTATGCTGGCAATCCATACGGGTGATATCCTCCAATTGAAGGCATTCATAGATGTGGCCTGTCATCGTTACACTCTGAACATACAGGTCGTTCTGGAACCAAGAATAATTCCTCCCCAAACGAGCCATCCTGCACCACCGTAACGGTGTCGTTCAATGATGTTCTCTTGGTGGTAACGGGTACCTGGAGCTCTCCATATGAAAGTCCGGCGAGAATCAAGACTGCAAACTAAACCTGGACTCGTCGGAAAACATCACACCAGACCATTGTTGTGGTGTCCACAATGCATGCTCTCTACCCAGGTTAATCGCAGGCGGCAGTGAGTTGTGGTAAGTGGAAACCACTGACAGGCCTACGAGCATATAAATACCGGTTCTAAATCTTCTTCTACCGGTTCATTAAATACCGGTCCTCATTCGGCGTTGTAACTCGGGGGCGACCTGTGCTGTAACATCTACTCCCATTACTATCATCTTGGAATCGTTGCCAAAGCCTGGAGATGACACTCTGGGCGATTCCAAGTTCATCGGATACTTCCAGCTGGGTACGTCCACATTCCAGTCGTCCGATAATTCTACCACGTAAAAAATCATTCAAATGCTTCCTTTGTGCCATAACTATGCGGTTATTGCACTGAAAGACTTTTAAAGCGCTTATGAACAATTTTTACTTCTTTGCCACCATTCCTTATATACACCTCTCTTACACTCTCGTCATTGTGACGTACTATCCGCGCCATCTGGTGGTTTCCTGTAATTTGTATATTCTTCTTCAAGATGTGTGTGATAATTCTACAGGTGAAATTTTTATTTTAGAGTTCAATTTCTGTGTGATTCTGAATAATCCTTTTTTAATTTATGGACATGAGTGTAAATATCTCGCTCGATTTTTGCAACAGTTCAGCGAAGAAGTTAATAGTGAAAAGGGGTTTTTCATCTATCGATTTTTTTTTCATATATTCAAGTGTAAAAACATTTGTTAACAAATATGCGTTGTTCAAAAAAGATCATTGTCAATAACCACATCTAGTTTTTCTAGTACCATTTTCAAACTGGACATGCTTTGGGCAATCAATGTCATAAAAATAATAAGTAATTATTTTGCTTCCAAGCTTGCACGTTATTAACATACGTACTATATGAATATTTAACCTGAAACAAAATGGAAAACATCATCTAAAATATTTTTCTAATATTTATTTTTTTTTTTTTACAAAACTGAAGTTAAAAATGTTTTTCTTTTAATCCTTCATGAAAATACGAAAATTCTTTTTCAAAAAAATTACAAATTATATATTTTTTAAAGTAAAATGGGATGATAAGGTGGGCCACAAGAAAAACGTTAAGAGGACACATGCTGTGACATCATTGTTTTAGAAAGGAATATACTTATTGGTTACATAAAACCAATAAATTGTTATTTTCTCACCAAAAAAAAAAAAAAAATGTTTTATACCATTTGTTGTAAATAATTATTACCCATAAAATAAATGAATATATGTCTTGGGGAGTGGAATTTTTCGTATCCTTGAACAATCTCAATTTTGGTTCATATTTCTACATATTATTTTAAAAGTAATATTTTTTATACATAATATTTAAAAAAAATAATTGAATAATCACTAAATAATTAAGCAAAAAAAAAATAATAATAATAATAATTCAGAAGAAAAATTAATCTAAAATTGTTCTAAGATCGTCTGATGAAAACAAAGACAATTTTACTTCAAAGCGAAATGAGATTTTTAATGAAAAGGAAATCGTTTGGAGTTCTTATAATTTTTTATTTAAGATTGCTGTTATGCGTTTTGTTCTTATATTCAATTCTAAATTTTATGGATAATCTGTATATCGGCCCAGCAAAGTACAATTTTTTTATGAATACAATAATAATATGTAAAAATTTAAGATTATTTACTAAATAATTATAATCAAATCATGTCTACCCCCTTGCTATTTATAGGAATGAATAATAAAATGTCAAATATATAGGTATGCCCACACATTTTTTTTTGTTTCATTTTTGTATTTTGTTTAAATCTGCAGATAATTCTTTAATGATTTTATTGAATAAATAAAACTAATGATTAAATGGCGTATATATTAAATATTACAGTGATTTGATTCTATAATAAAAATCAAAAGAGAAACAAGAAAATTGCGTAAACCAAACCTTACGATATGAAGATTAAGTAGAACACCAGAGACAGAAAGACAAAAACTAATGGGTTAAATCTTGTAAACAAACTGCCTTTTTTTTGTTAATAATGAAATATAAAAAAAAGATGAACTAAACATATATAGCTCTAAAAACAAACACGTATAGAAATATACTACACGAATTTTAATATTAAAAACTGGTAATGAAAATTAAACTAGATATTTTATTAAAAACATTTCCCGCTTTGACACATACTCAATACGAAACATACACATTTAAACAGAATTTAAAAATAAATTATTTATTTATTTGAGTCTATATATATCAGCATTTAATCAACACCTTTTAAACACAATAATTACTCCATTAAAAAGAAAATTAAAGCTGTTAAAAATAACACTAAAACATCTCATCAAAAGAGATAAATACATTATTAATAACTTCACCGCCTGCAAACAGATAATTGACAAGAACAGATGCACTCATTTAATGATTACACACGTACACTATCATTCGCTACTAGGATAAAAGTTAAAAAAAACGTTTTGTTAAAAGTGAAGCCACACCAAAAGTTCAATAAACCACAAAAATCTCAAACAATGAACCTGAATACTACATGCGAGAAACAATTAAACGATCAAACAAAATCTCAGTATTTTTTCCCAGAATAACCAGCTACGAGACAATACAACTTTTTTTTAATACAGATATTTATTTATTCAGAAAATAAATACATTTAAGAATGATAAAGAAAGTTAATTCAACAACAACAACTAAATGATAGAAACTAAATCAAGTGTGAAAAAAGCTATAAAAAAGTGTGCCACCCATGTAAAGATGGAAGGAATGAACGCTCGGAGTTAGTGGAGTCTTTTTGTATCGATTGCACTCAGCCTCAAGGCTGAATTTGTACGATGGCGCGTCGTTCTGTTCCAGATCTGTCGAGACAGAGAAAATCGGTCATCATAAATGCCAACGACATAACAACATACATGAAACGAAATCATTCACACATTCGAATTGCGGATTAAGTATTCGAAAAGGCAAGTAATCTCTGGATAACATGGTAAATGGTTCTTAGAAAGTTAAGTGCTATGTGAATTTGTGATACACAACACAAAAAACATAGATTTAAGGTTTCAAAGTTATAAAAATATAAAATTTATAATATAAAAAAAAAATAAAATTTAAAATTAAAATATAAATAATTCATTCGAATATAAAGCATATAAAATTATAAATAAAATTTATATTATTATTACCTTATGCGTAATTTTTAATTAAAAAAATAATAAAATTTAATAACTTAATTTTTTCAATAAATATCTTACTCCTTTTCTATCAATCAATGAGTTTAAAAGCTTAAGAAACTTCTCTCATTCACAAAACATTAGATAGAGGTTGCTAAGCAAAACAAGGTTCTCCGTCAATCTAGCAAATCGTAGTAAAGTTACAAAATAAAAAAAATATTTTAATTAAAATGAGAGAAATGTGTCTATTGAAATTAAAATTGATAAAAAATGTATTATATAATTGTTCGCCGGTTCCACCAATTTCAATTAAAAATCTAAAAATGGACTCAATATTTTATAAACGTAGTATAGTAATATTTTGTTATTAATTATTTTTATTTTTAATTTTAAACAAACGATACGTCAAACGTTTTCTTTCAAATAAAACATACGAGCAAAAGAAAAAAAAAAAATATTTAAAAACAGAATAAATATATAACAAAAGATGATTCAATTTTTTATTTTTTTCTATATAAAAATAAACCCAAAGAGATAAGTTAAAAAAATTAATAAATTAAATAAATAAGGTAATCGATGTTTTTTTTTTTCACCTTGAAACAAAACAATGACAACGAAATAAAAGTTTTCTTGACAACAAGTTCATTAACAAAACAGAAAAATAATAAAAATATCTTTGAAATAAGACGTTTAACAATCATACACATCTGAAACTTTTTTGGAATAAACAAGTCAACATGAAAATGAAGTTAAAATTAGTCTAATAAACAGAATTACTGAAATTTCTAAAATTTAAAGAGTCGTTAAAACAGAATAATATCGACGAAGATCGTTTGCGTAAAAAAATATTTTTTTAAAAAAATCAGAAGAATATCGTTTGCGTAAAAAATATTTAAAAAAAAAAAAATCAGAAAAATATCGTTTGCGTAAAAAAATATTTAAAAAAAAAAAAATCATTATATTTATGTTTCATTAAAAAAAAAAAAAAGTAATCTACTTTCGTAACATAATGATTGAGCCTTATTCAATGCAAATATTCATTTTCTCTTTAATATTACCGCGCATTTTTCGAAATCATTAGATTTAAAAAATACGCGGTAATATTAAAGAGAAAATTAGCAACCTAAATGTATTGTTAATTTTTAAGATATATACTTCAATTTATTGGAGATATGAAAAACATAATACATTGAATAATTCTTATACAGTGATTAGCAATAACCATACAATTTAAATTACCTGTATAACATCCAGCTGAAAAGTTTATTAATGAGAATATTATCTTTTTGTAAACAAACAATAAAAAAAAAATGAATAAATAAAATCAAGATAAACTTGAATTTGCAAGCTGATGATACTTTAAAATAAAAATGTCGATGATAAAAAGAATATCATTTGCGTAAAAATATTTAAAAAAACCCATTCTATTTATGTTTCATTAAAAAGAAAAAAGCCCAGTTTTGTAACAAAATGATTGAGCCTTATTCATTTCAAATAAAATATATATCAGCGAAATACTTTTGAAATAAAAGAACCAGATTATTTCCGATTTTTTTATTTCACAAAATATGATCATGGTATTATTTCTGGTAAAAGTGATATCATTTATTAAAAAAAAAACAAAGGGAAATGCAATACCATACTTACGACATAGAAAAGTGAAAGTGAAATTATTATAGTATATGAAAAATATACCGAGATCAAAATTACACTTGAAAAAAAAAAAATAATAAAAAAAAATTTTAAAAATCCAATGCAGAAATTTGTAGCAAGATAAGAACACATGAAAAATTGTAATACAAAATTAAGCATATTTTTATTTAAGATATAAGTTTTATAAAATGAGCATAATAATTACATTCCAATATTAATAAAAATAAAAATCGTTAATTATAAAATATTCTTTTTTTTTTTTTTTTTTTAAATAAGTTTTTTTTTAAAAACAAAAAATATTCATGTTATGTTTTTAGAATAGCAATTAGAACAGTATCGATTATTTTCATACAAGCTAAACATAAAATAATAGAATAGAGATACATAAGATAAGCATCATTTTAAGAATTTTTATTTTAGGAATATTCAAATGAGATTGAGAAATAATGATCCTTATCAATACAAAAAACATTCTTCTACAATGAGATTGCATTTACGTAAATTGTAAAAAGGGGTTTTGTTGAACTTGATAATGAAACAAATTATACAGACTACATAAAGTAGAACTAATTGCCTACTATAAAAAAGCAGGAAATTAAGAATAATTAGAATTCTTAATTAGCTATGTATACATAAACAGTTAAATTTCAGAAAAGGCAGAATCTTAAACATTTAGTTACTAAAAAGAAAAACAGAAACCTTTCTTGAACACTTTATAATATTCTGAATAAATAACTGAATGAGAAAAAAAACAAACACCATTTAATCGGTAAAAATATTATACAGACGCAGATATAAATATAAAATAACCAAACGATACCAAAATCAAACGTTTTCTTTCAGATAAAACATATAAGAATAAATAAAAAACAAATAAATAAATAAAAAAAAGAAAAGTACGATTTTAAAAACAGAATAAATAAATAACAAAAGACGGTTAACGTTTTTTTTTCTTCTAAAAAAAAAAAACAAGCCCCAAGATAACTTAAAAAAAAAAAAAAAAAAAAAAAAGGTAATCGATGTTTTTTTCTTTTTGTAACAAAACAATGGCAACGTAAGACAATTTAGAGAAACAAACAACGACTTTAAAAGCCAGATAAATAACAAAGTAATGATTCTAAAACGTTTATTTTCAAAACAAAACATTGCAAAGAGAATTCGAAATAAAATAGAAAAAAATAAACGATTAAAAAACAATATAATGAAATAAGCAATTTAATATTGTCAATTGGTAAGAAATAATACATAATTTTGATGATAACTTGAACAAATAACTTAAATATTACAGTACAGTATTATAAAATTTTAATAGAAAAACTGCAAAAATTATTAAAACGTATCAGTTTTTAAAACTTTAAGTAAATAAATGTCCACAATATACATAAGAAAATATTCATAAAATGATTTAAATAAGTTAATATTTTAATCATATACACAAGTAACCAGAAAAATATATATTTTGTTTACATTTTAAGACAGCATTGTATATATAAGTTTTTTTTTTTTTTTCTTCTAATGCAGCTGGCAAATTAGACCGTGATCTTTCGCCATAAGGGCTGCACCGATGTTACTCACTTTGCATTACCCAGGGGGCGCGTGTAACTTGATGGTAAAGATACGGACGCGGAGTAACAATGCCCCCGCAGCGCTCTACGATCCTATTAGGACCGGAACCTACGGCTTAAAGTGGATTCCGAGCCACTACAAACACCCATGGGCAAGGCGGGATTTGAACCCGATACCTGCGGTACCGAAAGCCAGAGCGCTAACCATTCGGCCATCAGGTCCCCTTGTATATATAAGTTAACTTATGTAATTATTTTTTTAAAGAAACAAATCGTGGCATATAATTATGAAACTTGATTAAAAATAATATATGCCTGTAAAATACAAGATGTAAAGTACAAGTATTTCATACGTATTTATATAAGGAAAAGACATGATAATTCTTTTCTTTTGAAAAATGATAAGGATTAATACAGACAGGTGATAAAAACATTAACCGCATAGCATTTCAATAGCAGATCATCAAATTCACCTGGTTAAATATACTGTCAAGTTTTCAAGATTTGCTTAGCAGATTATGTTACCAAATAAAACTAAGCCATAGCTATTTTTTTTTTATTTTAATACTTTTTTTCAACGCAGTTAAAAAAAAAAAAAAAAACAGTCTTAAACAGTTTTATTTAAATAATAAACAAAAATTATTTCATGTAGAGCGGGAAAAAATAGTTGGTACTACGCAAAAATTGTTAAAAATAAAATTAGAAATAATTTACCTTTTATTGCCAATGCAAGACGAATGAATAATAAATAAGACAGCAAAATAGAAAATTTAATAAAAAATATAATTAAGCATTGTAATTTTATACTTAAGTATAAAAGATAAGAATAAATAAATAAAATAATTCTTCCCGCCCCCCTTCCCCACTTTCGTGAATAAGTATTGCTAATTGTTATTAAAAAAATCATGGAATTGAGAGACAATTTTAAAGAAATACAGTAGCCCATAATTGCTTCGCGAAAATCTTTAGGATTACATTTAAGGTATAATTTCCATTAGAATAAAATAATTAAAAAAATAAATAAAATGCATATATTTTTTTCTCATTGCTAATTGTCATATAAAATATGAGATGATATAAAGAAAAGGAAAGGGGGGCAATAAGGGTTAATAAGTACAAAATATCGTATGAAGTACAAAATGAACAGGTTAAACTAATACAATACGGCGCTGAGAATATAATAAGGATCATTATTCTTTTCGTAAAAGTAGAATTGGTGATTTGGTTTGTCGCTCTATGGTCATTTTGTGCACACTTTTAGGCTAATTAGACCGGCACCTACAGTTTAACGTGGATTCCGAACCACTAACAAACACCCATGCCGCCGCCAGGATTCGAACCTGAGGTCTGTGGTACCAAAGGCCAGAGCGCTAGTCAATTGGCCATCAGGTCGCTGTAAAAGTAGGAAAAAATGCAGGCAAAGTAAGATAGGTTAGGTTTGTCGCTCTACGCTCATTTTGTGCACACTTTGAGGTAATTAGATCAAGACCTGTAGTTTAACGTGGATTCGAACCACTAATAAACATCCCCGCCAACACCAGGATTGGAACCTGGAACATGTAGTAAGGTAAGGTAACAAGGGAATGTTAAAAAGCAAAGAAGTGTATTAGAATTAAGACAGAGCAATCTCAAATATATATGTAAAGGAAAACATTTAATATGAATAAAAACATTGATGTGGTAAAACTTAAACACGCTAATTTTTATATGCAGATATGCCAAAGTATTATGATTTGTCCGTTGTAATTACGGATTGAAAATAATAAACCGATAGCCCGATAAATTACGGATTACTAATATAAAGAACACAAGCGAACTAAGAATGAGTGAATTAGAAACATGGCCATTTGCACACCAAAATCTACTACCGATATTCTCTACATGCAAATCGAATCGAAATCGAACCAATAGTATGGGGAAAAATCAGACTTTCTTTCCAATTTTTCATTTCACTGAATTTTTAAAATTTCTAAATCAATATTTTTGACCCAATTCACAGCCAAAAGCATATTAAAGTAAGGCAGAAAATGATCTTCGTTCAGACTCAGATCGACTTCAGGGGTTTTACCAAAAACCCGAAGAAGCTCCCCGTTTCGTCAACAGTTGCATAACCACACTTACCTGCCCCATTGGCACGCTTCATGAGCGAGCGGATGTATTCCCTGGACCACATCCCATTCCTACAGAACCTGTGCACCAATGGCGCGAAACAGCAACCGGAAGTGAGGGTTCGCATGGCACAAACTATTTTAATCCCGCTAGCAAGAGAGAATCTTCCTCAAGTCAACCACCTTACCGCTAACTCCCACCAACAGCTGATTACGGAAGACGTAAGCCTTCTTCTTTGCAACATCACCAAACCACCACAATCGAAGACACGCCACACACTTAAAGAAAGAAGATATCTTCTGTCCGCAATTTTAGCATCAGATGGCTACGTTAATAATAAAAAAAAAAGTACTACAGCTGATTGTTTTAGGGCTGCAATAACTCAGCAATAGCGATTGTGCTCCAAAGTGATTCGTTACGGAAATGCAGAAGTTATGGATCTGCCATTTTGGATCATGCGAAGACAATAGATATGCGATGGCGCACTTAGCTATTTTTTCCATGCAGAGGTTCGGACAATGTCAAGGGCAGTAAAAGACATATTATAAGCTCCATATTGTTGGCTAGTCCACCGGAGAACTTGCGCAATAACGTCTTTGCAATACAATACAAAAAGGAATTTCGTATCTAGTCTGTTTTAAGTGTTTTCATTTTAGAGCTGTTTTTCGCCAATTTGTGACAACAAAGTATCACCAAATGGATCACGATGAGCACGGTTATGCATATGGAATGGCTGAAAAATGTAAAAATAGCAGTAAAAGATTGGGCAATCCAAATCATGCGTTAGTTTCAGACAATAGGTTCTTATGAAGTTACGTTTCCGCAAAAGCTAGTAAATATTTAAATTGTTCAATACTAAACCACGAACGAGGGTTAAAGAAACCCATTTTGTAGAATATTAAAATATATGCTAGTTTATTTACATTCAGGATTTCACATTGAAAAATAAAAAGCTTTGGTATTGAAAATAAAAAAAGGATTTGCTTTTGTAAATAAACACGAAGAAGTATAAAAAGAATAATCCCTTTTAGAGTTAAAAACGATAATGAATAGCTATTACATTTAGGGAACATAATAAATTCAGTAGTAAAAAATAGTGAATGATTATAATCTCGAAAATTAAACATCTGCATGCTTAAAGACAGTAAAAATTTGGATTTTATAATACACTCAAACCTGTTGTTATGAGGTCATTTTTTTTTGTGCGATATTGTATATATATATATAACTGTGCCCAAAAGTAAAACCAATTTTCAATTTAAATTTCCTGGGCATATGGAATTTCATTTTCTTTTTTAGGTTGTTGGCACTGTCCTTGACATCTGTGTGAAATTTCACGTCAAAATATTCATTAGTGTTTGAGTTTCGCTTGGCTTTGTGAGACGCTAAAAGTGATTTCAACGATTTTGAAATGCCTGAATTCATTGAGCAAAGAATTTGCATTAAATTTTGTTTGCGAAATGAATATTCATGTGCGGAAACGTACAGAATGTTGCAGAAGGCATTCGGTGAGCAAACTATATCGGAAAGAAATGTTTACAAGCGGTATAGTATATATATTTAATCAAAAGCATATTATGAATAAAATTAATTAAAAGATGCAATTTAAAAAGAAAAACAACATATGGCAGTCAAAATAGGATACAAATTAAAAAGAACCCAACAGATGGTAAACTCGATAGTATATCATCACATTATCACGGCGGCCTGATAGTTAACTAGCTAGCGTTCTGGCCTTTGGTTACCACAGGCTTCAGGTTCGAAACCTGCGGTAGCATGAATGTTTGTCAGCGGTTCAGAATCCACGTTAAACTGTAGGTGCCGGTCTAATTAGCCTAAAATGTGCACAAAATGACCATAGAGCGACAAACTAATCAAATTACCACGAATGTTGTTAGATGCGATGTAGCATCTTCAAGTGACGAAAGTGATTTTGAAAGTTTGATTTGGTTTGTCACACTACTGTCATCTTGTGCACACGAGAGCTAAACAGATCGGGACCTACAGTTTAAAGTGGATTGCGAACCACTCACAAACATCCATGCCAGGGCCAGGATTTGAACCTTGAGTCAGTGGTACTAAAGGCCAGAGTCTTGGCAATTGGTCATCTTGCCGCAGTGATTTTGAAAGAGTTTTCCCACAAGAAAAATCCCGCGTATTTAGCTACGATGTTTTAAAGCCCGTTTTGGAATCTATATAAGCAAATAAAACATTTAAAAATGTTCTGGTGCCAATTCAACTTTTAGTTGAATGGAAAACCAATGTCTAGTTGTAGCTTTGATTCACATATTTTCTATGTGGGACTTTTTTCTTTATGAAGTCAGCATAACTTTATTTTTTTTTTATTTAATTTAAAAAAAAAATGTGTAGCCAGCAACTTATTCTTTAAATACTTATAATGTTTTAGGATAATTCTTTTATGTAGTCACTATACCCAACACACAAAAAATAAATAAATAATAATAATAAATAAAATAAAAGTATTTTAATAAAGACTAGTCACATTAAAATTCTAAGCATCCCATAGTTTTACTGAAGTATCGTTTAGAAAAAAAAAATAGATATAAAAGATATCGTTCAAATAAACATTAGAAAACAGAGGGATATTATTCCAAATCATTCCATATAAACAAACGGAATAGATCAATTTTCTTTATGGCGACATGGAGTCCATACATATAAATTAGTAGTAAAAAATATATTTAAAAAATCAAAAGGTTAAAAAATTATTCAAATTTATCTCCGTGTCACTTTTTTCAGTCAACGAATCCTTGTTTAAAAAATGGCTCAAGAACAACGTCGTTTTTGTCTTCATGTATGAAGGCGAAACCGATTTTCGAATCGATAAGTCCAGAATAATTTAACCATCCTTAGATAAAGAACGTATTATATCGATTGAGCCGAACGTTTAAACTTTGTTTTACTTGACTTTAGGATAAGATCGGGCGTTAGAAGCTGATTAAATAAATAAGCAATTGATAAGAGTTTAAATAAAATAAGCAAACCTTTAAAAAAATGTGCCATAAATTTTGGCACTCCCTGTATTTTCAATTTGTTTCAAAAGTATTTTGCCTATGCATTTAATTTTCCATGATCAAGATTATACACGAGCTAAAACTGAATAAATATAATTTACCATGTCAGTAAGTTGAATAAAAACAACTAATTTCCTAAATATGAACAAAATAAATAAAACTACAATTACTAGTAAAATAAAATTGATAAGAAATATTGCATTGCAAAAGAAAAATAATATTTTTTCAAATATAATCAATATTAATTATTTTTTATATTAGGTTTTCAATTTTATCATAATATAATAATTTCATTGCATTTATATAATAATAATAATAATAAATAAATAATTGAAATAAATGTTATAAGTTCACTTAGAAATTAGCTCACTCACATTTCCTAAGATTAATTTTAATATTTAACAAATTTTTAGGCTTAATGAAGGCAAATTTTTAGATGGAATTACTACCAAAATTTTTCATAAACAGAAAGATGAAAAGGTGACATAATAAGCTATATTTATTCATCTTCATCTCGAACCTCCAAAGTCATTCATACATAATTCGACGAAGTGTTCATCATCGTCTTCTTCACTGATTGAGTTGATAAACATGAGAAGATAGCGCGACCTTGCCAGGATGCACTTTTAACACAGTTCATCCTCTGAGTCTCTTTGTCGCCCATTTGGATTTGTTTTTGGATTACAAAAGGATGCTTAGAATTTCAATTGAAATCACACGATAGCAATACCATGCTAGAATTAAAAAAAAAAAATGCTTTTATACGTGTACAAACTGATATTTTAAATGCTTACACCAAAGTAATTTTAAATATATTTATATCAGCTTATTTATGTAAAAAAAATAATAATCTCAAATCTTACAACTAATCTCTTAACAAAAATGTTCTAAGATTTTCTTAAATGGAGGACAATAGAAAATCTTGAGCCTTGCACATATTCGAGTTTGTGAGTTATTTTTAACATTTATATTTCCTTCATTATAAGCAACAATTTTTTAATTAGAGATAAAGCAGCAATTCGGCCATCATAAATCACTGTTAAGTCAGGATAAAAATAAAACTAATTTTCAGTCTATCAGTTTTTTTTGTTTATTGTATTAAATTAATTCAGTAATTTTGATATATTTATTTTCTAACAAATAAATGCGAATTTTTTTTTAATTTATAAAAATTAAAGTATTTAGAACATTGGACTCCAAAAATTAGGTTTATTAATTATATTATTAAAATGTATAGTTATTGAAATGTAACTATAATTAGCTAACAAATATTTAATTTTCTTCTACGGGAGAGAGGAGCGATTAAAAATAAAACTCAAACTATTAAAATTCAATAAACGCAAATTAAAGTAACGGCAAACAATTAAAATTCATAAAACCGTTTGACGGTGCTTTTAATAATAATAATAATAAAAACAAGATGAAACAATCATGAATAAATTATTGAAGTTTTCGGAAATATTTAGTTTGAACTTTATTTTCACAGAAATTAAAATAGAAACGCAACTTTCAAATAAAGTTCTCGTTCGAAAGGAATCGAGACTTTTAATTCTTTAAAATTGGAAATAATTACCAACTCGAACCTACTGAATGATTCGAAACCTAAAAAAAAAAATTCGAAATTCAGTGGTGACTTTTGGAACTGTTTGACACATTTTTGTATAGCTGTGATACCAATAATAATTAGGTTAAATTTTAAAATTATTAATAAAGGCCGGTGTTCTAAAATAAAAGTTTTCTAAATCTTTGTCGATATCTTTTTAATTTTCCTAATTGAATAACGGCACTTTATTATTATTGTTTGTTTTTATACTTTACTACTGAGTTTCAGAATTAGCTTACATTAAATTACTTACAATAAAAAATAAGTAAAAACGAATTGAAAACAACGTTTAGAATAATTTAGAAATCAATATTTATGGCTATGGTAAAAATAAATATTTCTGGCTATGGATTAATATTTATCCGGCATACAGTTCTTAAATTGAGAAGAAAAATAATAGAAAAGCGATCCTAATGGAAAGAAATTTTTTTGAAAACTTCATGTACAAATATTTATTACAAAACAATGACATTATAAATATCACCAGTGATCACAAGATCTATTAACAAATAGAACATTTCATAAAGTTTTAGAGAGTCATCGATTTTAACTATATTTTTTTATTCCATTTTTTAACTTACAAAAGAAAAGAAAAGAGTAGAAGCTATCTAGAAACTTTTGGAAAAACAGCTGACAAAAGATGATGTAATAAAAATACATTAGAAAAGAAAGTAACCAATTGTTTACAATGAACAACATATTTTTTTTCCCTTTTTTTAAGTTCTGTCATATTTTTTTAATTTTTATATTGATACCAACTAAATTTTTATCTGGCATTGATATCAAAAAACATGTTTTGTTTTTATATGATTTATTTTTGAAAAATTTAAATTTTCTTTTATATATAAGATATACAATTATATTTAAAGTGAGTATCAATTCTAGCAAAACATAATCTATAATATTAAAAAGTATTTAATATCGAGGATTTAAAAAAGCAAATACGAATAAAGAGACAATAAATAAATGGAATTATAACACAATTACCACTTTAATGTTTTTAAAATATATTTACATTATAAGTATTATTTTTTTTGTCATGACTGATTCAAATTATATTTATTAAAAATTATAAAGGTGAAGTTATGCATTTTTAAATTAACTAAACTCATTCATTTTCATGAAATACTATTACCACAGATGCATACTTTTCCTGTATTCAACAGTGAATCTATTCAGAACCAAGGACATATCATTTACTTTTTAATAACAGTAACAAAGCAGGGTCAATTAACAAAGGTTTTATCAAAGCAGGGTCATTAACATCTATGTAATACTATAATGCTAGTTTTAACAAAAAGAATTAAAACTTGATTTTTTTTTTTTTTTAACTATATCATATATCAATATTTTTACATTACTTTTCAAAATGCTCAAATCTAGTGACTTCAAAAATAAATATTAATTTCAATAAACTTGTGGCTCTTTTTTAAATAGACAACAGAAGTAATTAACAGAATGTATTATTTAAAAATAATACATTTACTCGAAAAAAAGGTGTATAACCTTAGCAAATTGATATAGGTATTTGAATTATATTTTGTAGGTCTCGTAAATTTTATGAAACACACAACCTTGATATACTAATTTTTTGATGTATTGATAATACATTTAGAAATATAATTATATGAAAAATTTTATAATTTTGATAATTTTATCAACATTTATAAGAATCCTTCAGGAGAAAAAAAAAAATTTTTAAAAATGAATTAGTGGAATGAAAAGTGTTAAAATTTATACAGCAATTTCAAAATAATTTGTAAGCAAAATTCATTTAAATAATTTTGGAAATAAAATTTTAAGAATTTTTTATCTCTTACTGTATTATTTTGTAGTCAAAATAAAGCTATTTGAACTGTATTAATTAATAAAAAGCATCAATAGTTTTAATTTTCTGATGATATGTAGTTTTAATTTTCTCGCTCAATGACAAATATTGAATAATAGTATAAAAGATATAAAACATTTTAAATATTTTTTTTATCGCAAAGCAATTTAAAATTTGTATGATCCACATTTTTAAATGTGTATTTTAATAATTTTCTAACATAAAATTTTACAGAAAAACAAAACAATTATTTAAGCATATAGTTTGCTTTGTGTACAGCTACAAGTGAACTATTTTAAATTGATATAGTGTATATTAAATCATATCACACTTTTATTAAAATATATAAATAAAATGTATCATACATTTAAACTCATAAAACTAAATAATCAAATTAAAAAAATAAATAAAATTTTGTTTATAATGACCTAATGGTAGTTAAAGGATGTACAGATGATTTAGATAAATTTTGAACAATTTAAAAAAATAAATAAAAATAAGACAGATTCTTGTTAGTGTCTCTTGATCTAAAATTAAAAATAGAGTAAGCAAAGAGCATGATATTGCACATTTAACTCCCAGCTGACAATTTGCCAAAATTAAAATTTTTATGAATAGTTATGTTAAGTAAAAAAAAAAAAAAAATTAATTATATGAAGAACAAGTAATGAAACTAATAAAAAAAAAACTAATATTTTATTTAAAATTCATACGAATATAGTTGTTAATTTTTTTAATTTCATGTTTGAAAACATATATTGAAAACGATATTAGACAATACATTAAATTTCTAATATCGTTTTCAATATATAATACATTTTTAAATGTAAAAAACACATTTTTCTACAAATTAAAAACAAATAACATTGATTAAAAAACTTCTGTAATATGCTATTATTAATTCTACATGTATAATTCAATATATGCACGTTAAATCATTTTATGACTTCAATAAGACACAAAAAATAAATTATAAACCATTTTATAGACATACCCTGTTGTATAGAAACCAAAAATAAACAATTCTACTGTTTGTCATAGCGATGACACCGGGGTCAAGATGTAACCATGGCGAAAAATATTAATCCAATCAGTCCGAAAATGTGTAAATCACAGATTTTAGCTTCACTTGTATGCACAAAATGTAAAAATATGACTGAAAACACGCTAAATCAATGATAAATTCAACTTTAAAAGAGGTGAAACACAAGCAATATAGAATACAACCGGATCTCGAAAATCTACTCTGCACTGCTGTCTACCAGTGGAATTAAACACGCAGCCAAGCAGCTGAGAAGGAAGCGCGCCAAATAATAGGGGTTGCCAGAATTTAAACGTCAAGGATTTTTCTGAAAGGCTGAAAAGCACAGCTGCAAATTAATCGCCAAATGTCCAGAATGGGGAATGAATCGCTTGTTTTGAATTCCTTATTAGCTGATAAACTGAAGTACTCGATATCCGGCTATTTAGTGCAATGATACTGTTGATTTAAGCACTGAAGAGATTATTTGAATCTGATTGCGTTAAAATTTTTATTTTCAGTAATGCTGCTTCTATTTTTAGGAAATTTAAAGCGTTTTTTTGTATGCATTCTATTTTTTTTATTTAATTGGTTTCGAATAGTTATTGTACGATTTTAAATGAAAAGATATTTTTGAATACAGATTATTCAAGATAAAAAATAAAAATAAAAACTTTCAAGTTTTTTTTTTGGGGGGATTTCAAAATTCATTAAAAATTTTATTTTTTTCAAAAAGTTTTTAATTTGAAAGTTAGACGTATGTAAAAATTTAATTTATCACTTATAAAAAGTTTGATCTACAAAAATAATTTTTATCTTTAGATGATAATATAAGAATCGATTATGAATGAAAATATTTAAATAAAGTATATCGCAAATATCTCTGCCCTAAATTAGAGAAAATTAGTAGTATTTTATAATTCGTGCTGTATAAAAATATGATAAAATATTTTAGATTCTTAACTGTTAATTTGAACTGTAATAAATATTTAACACTATCCTTTTTAATTGACGATTAACTAAAATTTTTAATAATCAAAAGACTTTTAATTGAAATCTTATTTCAATTTTCTAATTTTTTTTCGTTATGTCTTATTTATATATACGACAAATAATAAAAATAAAGAGAAATCTATATTTCTTACAAGAATTGTTATTATGAAATGTAGAATTGAGCAGGTTGAACAACAAATAAAAGAAATTAAAATGTTTAATAAATAAATTATCAATATTCACTATGTCATTTAAATATTAAAAATCAATTTTAGGAGTACAATTAAGACAACATTCATATAGAATATATCATTATAAGTGTTTTAAATAATTTTGTATTTCAAAGCGATTTTATAGTAACATGCATTGCAAAACTTCATTTTTAGCTTTAAAACAGATGTGATATTTTATATTTTCATTAATGTAAATAAAAAATTTTCCAAATTTTCAAAATATTAATTAAGGGGTCTGTAATTGCAATATTTTTACAAAAATATTAATCTTAAACCTATTTATTTATCTGAAGTAAATATTGCTTTGAAAATGCAAATTCTTTAACATAATTTTTTTTAGCCAAGTATAAAAAATCAGTAGTTATTATGTCTATAAATTCTTTTTTTTTCAAAAAGATGTGTATAAAAATGTAAATAGTAGCAGGAAAAAAATTATAATAATTAAACTATTTTTTTTTAATTATTTTATAATTCTATTTATTTCTTAAATCATTAATTTGGAAATAAAAATTCAAATGTAAGGCTTTATTTTGTGTTAATGATTATTCAGAGATATCTTATTATACAGAAAATTAATTAAAATATGAATTATAATTCTGGCGTAAGAGGTAATATCTAATAAAAGAAGTTTGTTTACGCCTTAGTTTACAAAGCGTGGGAAAATTTACAAAGCGCGTTAGAAATCATATCACAACAGAAGATTAGAGCCTTTTAAAGTTAACCTAAATTCAACATATTGTTATTGACTTCAATTTATTGCTTTAAGTTTAACAAAAATACAACTAAAATTTTAATTTTATACAAATAGTAATTTAAATATTTGTACTAGAGAAAGTGGAATTATCGTCCTTTTTTAAGATACTGGGTATTTTTATATAAAATTTATTCTTAATTACCTTTATAATTTGATTAATTTTTGATAAGTTTATATTTTATTGACATAAAATATCGTTTTTATTATAAAGTAAACAGATATGAGCAGACGTTAACGCTATATGAAATAAAACATTTTTAATTTTGGATAATTTTTTAAATATAAAATATATTAATGATAAGTGCAAATGATCGTTTGGCAAATAGGGAAGGAAAAATTATTCTAAACAACTGTTCATAAATTAAAAACTTTAAAACAAACAAAAATATATTAAAAAGAAATAGAGAAAGTCGGAACCGCCTCCTTCAAGATATTAGGTATTTTATATAAAATTCTTCTAATTTTTTTACAATTTGATTACTTAGATAGGTTTATATTTTATTGGCATAAAATATCACTTTTATTATAAAGTAAACAACTATGATCAGACGTTAAAGGCTACATAAAATAAAAACGTTTTTAATTTTGGATAATTTATTTAAAGAAAATATATTAATGAAAAATGCAAATTATCGTTTGGCAAATAGCGAAGGAAAAATTATTTCGAATAACTGTTTATAAATAAAAAATAATAATAAATAAACAAACAAAAATATATTAAAAAGAAATATAATCATATGAATTTAAAAAAAATTACATAAACTGATATAAAAAAAATATAGATGAAGTTATTACACCACCAGATGGAGCTAAAGCATGGACTATTGGTTTTGTTTAATTAAAAAATAAATAGAGCATTTTTTCGAAATTTTCGATTATGCATCAGTTAAAAAATATAGAGAAAAATTATGATGTTAAGTTCTACAGTTTTTAAGTTATACTGAATCGTATACACACATATCCATCTATCTTTAATCCATTAATGTATAAAAGATATATATATATATGGATTAACATTAACTAAACTGCCATTCTTTATTACAGCCTCTAAAGCTCTATACATTAACTAAGAAAAGGGGTAATTCTGTAACTAGTACGTCAGTTGCCGTTGCTTTCGTAATTAGATTTAAATAATCAGAAGCCGTGAAAGTACTTTTAGTGAAGACTAGTCTTCGTTTATTTAATAAACACCCTGATTGGATAATTCAGTGGGTCTAGTTATATAAAAAATTTCCTACTAACTTGAGATATATATGGAAACTAACTAAATGGGGATGTAAAATTTTTTAGCCTTCCTTTTTTTTTTATTAAAAGATAACTGCCAAGAGAGGAATATTTCTTTTAAAATTACATAATAAGAAGTTTTTTAATACCTTTCATAAAAGACATAAAACTTATGTGTATGCTTTGCAATTAAAATTAATCCCTCATTCGAAGTAAACGGCCGCATTTAATGACATATACATTCGGCCGCAGTTGTATGACTGGCATATAAACGACTGATAAACTTTATGGCAATTTATCTTCAAAATTTTTTATTTATTTATTTTTTTTATTTTTTATTATTATTCGTTGCAACTTACCAATAACTAACTTGTTGAAAAATTATGTTTTGTGATATTAAGTATTCTGAAAATTAAAAAAAAAAAACCGAATAGCATTAAATAAAAGTAAGATCATATATTTATCTTTTAAGTACCATGGATTTGCAAACTCTGTCTCATGTAGGGATCGTCATTTATTTTTTTTTTTCTCTAATTTCTTTATTTAAATTTTCTTACCACTTTTCTTTTTTAGATATATTTAAGATGATGTATAAAATATTTTGCATTGTAAATTATATATTAAATTGCAAAAAATATTGAACAATACACTGAGGCAATCTTCATCAAGCAAGCCCATTTAAATGGCTAAGCCAAAAACCAACATTTGTTCGAGATCTGTTTAAAAAATACGAGAGACCCACATTCTTGCTTTAGAAATGGTGATATTTAAATTCTGATATATGAGTACATAAGCGCTTATTGACTAGGTATTTTAATTGATAGGTAATTAGACATATTTTTATACATCAATAAAAGTTCGCTTTGGAATAAATTCAACTTGATATACGTCTTGTTTGGACGATACAAATTTTATTTGGTATACGACATTGTTTGGAATACGACTCGCGTATGCCAAACGGATAGATGTCAAAAACATTGCACTGCCTAAACAAAACTGTAACAAGCCATAATAGCATAGTCTAGAATGACGAGACAATATTGTCACATTTTCCAAACATCCTGAGGATAAGGTAGAAGAAAAGTTCCTGGGGGCAGATTTTTAGTAAAAGCAAGTCTGACAATCCTCAATTAGGCACAAAGAGGAAAAATTAAATTTGCAAAATTTTCATTTATTACCCATATTATTATGTGTATCGTTTTGGGGAGGGGTTTTTCGTTTCATTGATCACTTTTTTCCGTGTCCTCGATAAGTTTTTAGTTTCCTTAACCACTTTAAAATTTTTATTATTTTTTTAATTTGTTGCACGAACTTTTCTTAATGGTTTATTTAAATTTATTTCACGAGCTTTTTATACATATTATTTTAAATTTCTTTCACAAGATTTTTTTTATATTTAATATTTATTTAAATTTCTTTCACGGGTTATCCTTATTGATTTATTTATATTTCTTTCAAGAGCTTTTTTTATATCCAATATTTATTTAAATTTCTTCCACGAGGCAGTAATTAAATAATGTAAAAATTGTTCCCAAAGATCATTCGAAAACAAAAAACGTTTTTATTTTGAAGAGATTTTTAAAGAAAAGAAAATCGTTAGAATTCTATAGTTTTTTTTTTTTTATTATTACTATTTTTAAGATTGCTGTTATGCATTTTGTTCTTACATTCAATTCTAAATTTTATGGTTAACCTGTATATCGGCCCAGCATTTATTTTATTTATTTAATTATTTTCCTTTAATTTTCCATTTTTCAATTCCTTTTATTAGCTCACACTCTCCCTTATATATATCTTGTTCAAATTTTCAATCGTTCCTAAAATACTTTTTATTCATCCACTCAAGTTCAAATACATTTTTTTTACTTTGTAGTGGATGACTTGATCTTAATACAGTTTTTGCAAATATTAATTCATTGATTAAATTTAGTTAATTAATTTTAGTTTTTTTTAGATTTAAGTTGCATATATCTACCAATAGATGGCGCCCGATAAACTTAAAAGGGATGAAGATTATTTATAAAGTACTTTTCTGCAATAGAGTAAAAAAAAAGTAGGAATTGATTTTACATTTTTTTTTATATTACTTGTTTATATTTCATCTAACTACTTAAAAATTATGTATTTTAATATTAGGTAGTGTTTAAATCATTTCATGCGAACTCGTCATTGCATAATATGCCAATAACAATTGGATTTTTTTTCATGAAAACGATTATTCATTTTTTCCCTTCATTTCTCATTTGTTTCGTGTAAGTCTAAGGATCTGAAACGGATTAAAGGTGCACACCGAGGTAACATTTCATATTCCTTTTTACTCATCCGAACATAATTATGTGCAAATCATTCCATGCATGCAAAGGGTGCGCCGTGGAAGAATTCTGTGTGCTCCCTGTTGTATTCCAGAGAATCATATGTCGATACATAAAAATAAATATAGTTACTCTTTTTTCTTGTCAGTTTTCCTGTTCAAAGACAGCTTTCATTACAAACAACTAACTTTCTGATTGCTTATTTTCTCCTTTCTTAACATAAAAAGTCGCCAAACAGCAATGAAGAGCCAAATGGCTTGGTTTGGTTTGTCGCTCTACGGTCATCTTGTGCACACGAGAGCTAAACAGACCGGCACCTATAGTTTAAAGTGGATTCCGAACCGCTACAAACATCCATGGCATTGCCGGGAATCCCAAACCTGTGGTACTGAGCGCCAGAGCGTTAGCCACTCGGCCATCAGGCTCCCAAATGGCTTGGAGAAACTAAGTTTGGTTTATGGCTCTACGGTCATTTTTTACACATTTTAGGCTAATTAGGCCGGGACCTACAATTAAACGTGGATTCCGAACCACCAACAAATATCCATGTCACCACCAGGGATTTGAACATGAGGCCTGTGTTACCAACAGCCAGAGCATTAACCAATTGGCCATCAGGCAGCTGAGAAACTAGGAGTGGTAACTTCCATGGATGGCTACTTAGAGGGCTAGCGTCAATGTGATTTTTAATGTTAAAAAATTTCCATTGCAGCCTCTGAGACCTCGACGTTTGTAAGTAGTTGTCTGACTTGTGTAGTTGTCTACATCTAGATAAAAAACTGTGAGGCGTTTATAGCGGATGCTTATTTTATAGAAATTTATAAATAATGCGCCTACAATTATTTATTTTTTTAAATGGGAACTGACTTCAAAAGTTTGAGAACCACTGATCTAATGAATATTATATGGCAATAGATCAAGCTGTGGGTTTCATAAACTTAATTGACAAGTTTTAATAAATAAATTAATCGAACAATTTCTGAAATTAAATAAATTTTGTCAAAACATAAGTATTTATACATGTATATGTCTCATTTTAATTATCGTATTAAATGATTTTTAAAATGAATACTTCCTACTTATTAATACCTGAGTATCTTATTGAGTCATTTAAAAAATTACTACTACTCTCTACTTGTGCGTACTAAAAAAACTACTTTGTTTTTTTTATGTAATGACATTTATTTTAGATAATTTAAACAACTAATATTATGTCTAAATGAAAGAACTGTTAACCTACTGCATTTTAGATAGCACTCAACTTCTTTTTTAAATAAAAGTCATAAGATGTCATTTTAGAAAATAATATTTATGTATATTTTTTTAACTTTCGAAATTTAAGTCAAAGGTAAAAATATATTACAAAACTATAACTCAATATAAATTTTTGACAAAAGCTATCATTTCAAAACTGAGGTTAAGAAATACATAAAATATTGGAGACTGCAATACAAAAAAACAACAACATGCATAATACAAAATGCATACAAAAATACATACAATATACACAAAAAAGTAGTATTCAAAACGGTAGTAGTAATAAAAGTAGTAATAAAAAATATATAAAAATGTAATACAAAAATATATAATACCAAAAATGAAATACAAAAATATATATAACTTAGATAATACATACAAAAAAAAAATAACGTAGAATAAAATTCAACAAAAATAGAAATTGAATGCCATAAATTATCAAGTTAATATTTAATTTTTTTCCCATGAAAGATCATAATCGAACAAGAAAAATATTGACCGTCAAATTTAATGATTTTAATTATGATTACAGACCAATTAATTCTCCAAAGATTACATATAGAATAATTAAAATTATTCTGTGTACAGATACAATTGTATCAAATGATTCCTTTAAGATTGGTTAGTAGCATATTGTTTGCTTTTGCCAAGAGAAAGAGAAGAATAGAATTTAGAAAAACATTCCATAATTCTGTTCTCATTTTGAAAATGATTTTGAATATTCATGACAGAAACATGGATATTTTAAATTCCAGAATATTCATCTGGTAGTTAAAATAATAACAAAAAATTATATTTATTGCAAAAATTCCTTTAAGAACGAGTAATCGAAATATTGATCATTGCTAAAAAAGAATTTAATTAGGATTGCAGACCATTAAAACTTTGAAGACTACATAAAGACCAATTAAGATTATTGTATTCAAATGAGCAATGGAATCAAATGATCGATCTAAGATCAGTTAATTATCAACCAACGAGCAAAGATGCAGCCGTTCCAAATTATGTAAGTCATATAATTGTTAATATTTTTAGACATTTAGATTGTATAGATAGATAAATTTAGATATAGATGGTTATCAAAATAATGGAAACACCTGTGAGTAAAAGTGACATTTAAGAATGCGCTTCGTAAGCTTTAAAATATAATCTTAGCTACCAGTGTTTTTTAAATATAAAAAATATATATCATGGTAGTAAGAGGTATCTTTAGTGAAGTTGCGTACCTCTTGCAGTTTGGCTTCTTTAACTTTGGCCTTTTTTAGACTTTGGTTTGGCCACTTCGACAGCCAAACTGTAGGACCCCGACTAGCTGGGCAACTGTGACCGAAACATCTCAGCTTTTAGGCGTTTCTAGAGGTACGGTGTCTAAAGTTATGACACCATACACCACAGCGCAGTAAGACAAGTTCGACAAAGCAAAAATAGTGGATGAAAGGATTAGCTGAGTGAAAGAGTCCGATGGGTATTCAAGCTGATTGTGTTGTCTAAAAAGAAAACAACTGCAGCCAAAGTGACCGCAATCAGCATCTGGATTCTCCAGTGTCAATAATTGCAGTTAGGAGGCACCTTCATAAACAGAACATTTAAGACAGAGCATCAATTCCAAGTCACTTGTCACATCTGTTAATACCAAATGTCATTTACAGTGATGCCACAACCACAAAACCTAGTCGATTGATAAGTGGAAGACATTTATGGGGTCAGAAAAATCCTCTTTCACACTTTTTCCCACAACAGGACAGTTGCACATTTGGAGAACACCTTCACAAGCGTGTGATAGTGATTGTCTTCTTCCAACTGTCAAGCATGGAGGTGGATTGTGTCCTGGGATGGACATTTATGTCATGTTTTTCTGCTGGCCCAATCGTAACTCTGAAAGGAAGGATCACTGGGGAAAGTATAGAGAAGTTTTAGCTAACTAGGTTCATCCTATGATGGAAACTTTATTTCTTACAGGCGATGGAATTTTCCAGGATGATAATGCTCCTATCTATGCAGAGGGAATTGTCCAATCATGGCTTGATGAACAAGAGGATAAAGCGAAACATCTACCTTAACCCGCACTCCCGACACTGTCATAGAACCGTTATAGTCAATTTTAGAGCGATCCATCTGGAATTCGATATCCTCCATAGACATCTTTCCTGGAACTTTCACAATAATAAATCCATGAAGAATGGATCAGTATTCCTCACACTATTCAGCAGCACTTATTTAATTCGATTCCCTGGCGAATCAAGCTGTATTGCATGCCAAAAGGTGGTCCTATACCATATTATTAAAGGATTCCTTATAACTCTAGGGTGTTTCCTGTTTTGATAACCACATTTATATATATATTATATTCAATGATTGCGTAAATTATTAAAGATATTAAAATTTACAAATTTATCTGTGGTTGTTAATGTATCAAAATACAAAAATCTATCGGAATCGATATTTAACTGTTAACAAAAATTTTCATGCATGTATGTTAAAAATTGTTAAATAATCATTGTTTTGACATTACTTTTACAGTTAACCAATTAGCTAATCACTTTTGCAAATGGATATTAGGCAAAAGCAATCAACAATTACTGTTATTAAATCTACTTAGGTAAGACTATTATTAAGTACCGTAATTTCCTGCCTGTGAGCTGCAGCACAGTATAACTCGTAGGTATAGCATAATTTTCTGGAAGGAAAAAATAAAAGATCTCGTATAATCTATGGGTGATTGGCATTAATGTTTTGCATTTCATGCAATCATTTTCATGTGCTAATGAAGTTTTTTTTTTCCAACCTATGGCGAAAAACCAATAAAATGTTTTCAATTTTAAAGAGCGTTTTTAGGGCAACATTTATACATATATATGAACTATATAATAAATTTTAGATAGTGGAAAACTGGGAAAAACATGCGTTTAAAAACTATGTTGAAAAAAAAAGGCTATTTTTTGCACTATGCATATTTACTATTGAAAAAATAATCACAGTTAATTATTAATTTGATCTTCTGAAAAGCAAAGCTTCTATTCATTGCATCACTGGCACGCACTGTCTTTTAAAAATGCGCTTAGCATTTTTGTCTCAATTTTGATCAATCAAGTCCTCATTTTATCATCAACAACTGCTATGTTTTCCTTCTTTACGCTTAAGAACATTGTTTATTTTATTTCGCAACAAGGTCTATCAATATTTACACGCAAAAGCGTAGCGGTTTTATAGAGATGGAATTTTATGAAATTTTCGGGAAAAAAATGCACACACAGCAATTTAAAAGCGTTTGTCAGCATATTTTCAGCGAACTGTATGCAGCAAATTGCGGAATTTTTTTTTGTAAGTGCGTTTTAAACTGCATAGCTATTAAATTAATTTAATATCACTTATCAAATTCTCTATTCACACATCATATATTAGTTATTTTTCATTACATTGTTTAAATTTAATCTCTCTCATAAATCTTTATATATACTACTGTGCCCAAAAAGTAAGACCAATTATTATTTATTTTTTTTTTTAAACTCTTTATTTATTCTTCCAAATTTATTTCATCGCCTTCAAAGTAATTCCCTCTGGACACAATGTACTTAGGCCACCTTTTTTCCAATCTTCAATGCACGCTAAAAAGTCATCGGCAGGGATGGCTTTCAAAGTGTGTGGCGATCCACGTTGAACTCTTCAGTCGACTCAAAACGATGTCCCCGGAATGGTCTTTTGAATTTAGGAATAGCAAGAGGTTCGGTGTCAATACGGTGGTTGTGGAATGATATGGGTTTCATTTTTGGCGAAAAAGTCACAAGGATTCAATGCAGTGTGAGCTGGCGCATTCAGTGTTTTCGGTACCAAACTAGATTGGACGCGTTTGAGGCCCAAATTGGAATTGACCGATCCTTTTGAAATTCCAACATCATCAGCAAGGTCTCTAATTGCAAATCGACGGTTTGCAAGCACCAAATCTTTAATATTTTGGAAGTGAGCTTTGTCGCTTGAGGTTAATGGTTGAACAGAAGGCTCTTCGTTTTCAACGCTTTCTCCGCTTTCTTTGAACTATTTATACCACTTCTAAGCATTTCTTTCCGATATAGGAATACTCACCGAATGCCTTCTGCAACATTCAATACGTTTCCGCAAACAAAATTTAACACAAGTTCTTCGCTCAAAGAATTCAGACATTTCAAAAATCGCCGGAATCAGTTTTAACTTCTCACAAAGCCAAGCGTAACTCAAACACCAACGAATATTTTGTTGTAAAATTTCACACAAGTGTCAAGGACAGTACCCAGCAAACTGAAAGAGAGAAAAAAAAATTGAAATTCCATATGCCCGGGAATTTTAAATTGAACATTGGTCTTACTTTTTGGGCACAAAAGTATAATTCTTGTGTAAATGTGTTTGTCACTGAACTCCCTAAACGATTGGACCGATTTTGATGAAATTTTTGTGTGTGTTTGAATGGGTTCCTCGATGGTTTAGATTCTCAATTGGACCCGGTAGGTGACGCTGCAATCGTATTCTGCTGTACGTGTGTTTGTCACTGAACTCCTCAAAACGGCTGCGACCGATTTTGATGACATTTTTTTTGTATATTCGACAAAACATGCAGAATGTTTTTATGCTATTCCTTTATTGTAACTCGTCACCAGATGGCACTGCAGTCTACCAACTTCTACAAAATTCAACCAATCGCAATGAAAATTGGTAATAATATGTATTCGAGCATGGAAAATATGTTCGCGCCATGCGTGTGTTCACTTTATTGTTACTTGCCTCCAGTGGGTGCTGCAGCATTTCATCTTATATACCGTTGAAACGATATCCATGAAAATTATGCACATATATTGGAACATGAAGAATATATTCGCGATATGTAATTTTCTACATTGCATTTTTTTTTTTTTAATTTTTTTTTTGGCAGGACAACGTATACCGGGTTATGCTAGTATACATATGTATACATATTGAGGTGTCTGAGTGGGAGGTGTTTCAAGGTATTGTATAGTGAATGTTATTCTGGTTTTGTTATATTGTGCTCCCATGAAGCCTTGATAATGCACATGTCACGAATACTGCTACAGTTTTCATTATGCGCAATGGTCGTATTTCTAATTCATTTTTGTCAATTCTATTTTGATTTTTGTATTGATGAGTCGTGCTCTTTTACATATGTATAGATGTTGTAATACTCGCTTTGGTTTTTTCTGAATATCTGACCTATAAATTAACAAATTCACTAACTGCACTAACCCCTATTAAATGTTGCTCACCATTTTCTGTTAACATCCATTTCTACCTGCTGTATAATGTATTATGGCTCTCAGCTCTCACCTCAGCAAAATGTTAACCAGACCACTTTGAGTGACATGTTTATAAATTTTGTACGCTCTGAGTGCAGATAACTTTTCAAACAATCACAGCTAGCGAACGAAACTTTTCGCTCAGCTATCACCTCCCCTCCCCCTCTTCCCCTCCTACCCCATACAGGGCCCAAACTCAAATTGTTCAAAAATGTCAATAAAATGAAGTGAATTGATTCTTGTCTTTTCCTTTATGAACAGAATCCACTTCCAGAATACAAAGTGGTTCACGATTATAACTTTCAGAAGCCTCTGTGTTTGTACATATTCACAGTGTAGTCTAGCTTTCAATTGGTTTAACCCAATGACTTTTCATGAAATTTAAGTTATGAGTCTCTTTCCTTGGTTTGCCCTTAATTAAGATAATTAAAGAGTTATTATATATATATATATATATATATATATATATGTATATATATGTGTGTGTATGTGTATACCGGGTGATCAAAAAGTCAGGACGAACTTTAAAAATGAATAATTCGAAAACGAATCAAGATACAAAGATACGGTTTGCACCAAACGGATGGAAAAGAAACCGGGTTTTGTGTGGCAACGAAAAAAAAAAAAATAGTTCTGCTGGCGACCAACAGATGGCGCTATAGTGTTTTATTGCACCAAAAGATGATTTACAAATGAAAAAAATGTTCACAACTTACAAGTCAGTTTAATTACAGTTAATGAGTACTACAGTAAATGTTCAATGTGCTGTCCATCATTCAGAAGTACAGCTGTGAGACGAGTTCCCACACCGTTCACAGTATTTAGTAGCATTTCTTGCGTTATGGCAGACACATTTTGGCGGATGGCATCTTTCAGTGCTGCTAGTGATGCCGGTTGGTCGCGGTACACTTTTGACTTCAAGAATCCCCACAGCCAAAAGTCACAGGGTGTCAGATCGGGCGATCTTGGAGGCCATGCGTGATTAAAGTAGCGACTGATAATGCGATCCTCCCCAAATGTTGAGCGTAGCAGAAGTTACACAGGCAGAGCAATATGAGGTGGTGCTCCATCTTGCATAAAGGTGACTGTTTATAGTGCCTGTCGCGCTTGCAGTTCAGGAATAATGTTGTTCTGTAACAGTGCTACATATCGCTGACCAGTGACAGAAACTGTTTTGAAACCCGTCGGTGTGACTTCCTCGAAAAAAAATGGACCAATTATGAAATCAGCAGTGAAGCCACACCAGACTGTTAAAAAAAAAAAAAAAATTGGTCTTACTTTTTGGGCATAGTAGTATGTATATATATATGCATGTGTATATATATATACTTGTATATATGTGTTTTGATGTGTATGTATATATATATATATATATATATATATATGTACGATTTGTTTGTCTGCTAATTAGCAGACGGTGATACACTTACGGTTATGTGTCGATGACAGAGAGTTTTCACATGGGGAGTGTTGTACTCTGAACTTTGACACCAGGAGATAGATCCCCATAGTTGAGACCCCGGCGGCCGACGGGGTGGCTGCGTGACGCAGCGAGATAATGAGAATGAGGAGTATGTTTGTAAAGCAGAATTAATCAATGCAAATAGATGTAAGTAATAGTGGGCTTTATTATCTAATATATATAGATATATATAATACTTGGCAATTTCCATGCTGTTATTTTTTATCTTTATGCTGCCTGTAGTATTTATAAATATGTGCCTTTCTACTGTATGCGTTTCGGTTTTATAAATAAATAAACATATAAATAAAACCTCTGGACAAACATGATTTAGAAATGCATTTCTCGACGCATGCTTTATTCGAAAGATTCTTGTGAAATGATTTTGAATATTCATCGGCGAATCGACACAAACATCCGTGTTCATTGGCACGAAATCCTGGACACAAAGAAGCAGCAAAGAAGATGTACGATGCTCGTAGCACCTGAGTCAGGGGCGATGCCCCCACACCCATTTTCTCTCGCGCTGGCGCGTGCGGTTATTCAGAATTTCGTCTGGTCACGGTCTTTGGGGGGTGAAGAAAAATGGAGTGTTTCGACAACAGAAGAATCGTTGGGGATGCGAAAACGAAACAGAAAGGCATACGATTTCACGCTCAGCGGATGATACCGAAGACGTTGTGAAACACCCCCGAGGGGCGTTTTTCCATTCTTGTGGAAGTCGGGCACGAGGCATATAAAGAGAGATTTGTCTGAGACGAGCAGGTAGCGTGACAAAATTATGACCTGCCGTCAACATTAAGCATTTAATGTCGCAATGGTATTTGAAAGAGAAAAGCACGTGCGCGGTATGCAGTCAATCAATTTTTTTAAAAATGACATCGTTCTTCTTCGGAAGTTTGCTACAAGAAAGAAAGTAATTTATATTCAAGGCATTTTCGAATATAAATTAACTCAGGATTGTTAAAAATGAGATCAATAAAAAAAGAAATAAAAGTTGCAAAATTCGAGATTTTTCGATTTTCACGAAATTTTCTTACTTTAAATATAAATCTAATACGGGGCCTGGCGCTCGATACTACAGGTTTCGGGTTCGAGTCCTGGCGTTGCCATGGATGTTTGTAATGGACTCGGAATCCATTTTAAGCCGTAGATCCCGGTCTAGTAGGATCGTAAAGCGTTGCGGGGTAGTGTTACTCGCGTCCGTAGAATATTTTCAAGCTACATGTGCCCCCTGTGTAGTGCTAAATGAGTAACAGCCAGCCCTTGCTTTTGGCAAAAAGATTAACCGTCTTTGTATTTTCAGGTGCATTAGAACAACAATAACAACATGTTGTTGTTGTCGTATCCCTCATGGAAGCAACTGTTAAGTCTATGCTTTTGAAACAGTGAAGTCTATGCTTCCCAACAGTTAAGTCTATGCTTCCCAACAGTTAAGTTTATGCTTTCCCAACAATTAAGTTTAGACTTCCACAAGGGTCTATGCTTTTGAAACAGTTAAGTTTATGCTTCCGCAACAGTTAAATTCATGTTGCTGCAATAATTAAGTGTATGCTTTTACAACAATTAAGTCTATACTTCAGCAATAATTAAATATATTTCCGGAACAGTTAAGTCTATGCTTCCGTAACAGTTAAGTCTATGTTGCCAACAGAGTTAAGTCTTTGCATCTGCAAAAGTTAAGTCCATGCCCCCGCAACAGTTAATTCTATATTTTAACTGTTGTAAAATTAAATTAACTGTCTGCGGCATTTTGCAACAGTCTATGCTTTTGCAACAGTTAAGTATGCTTCCACAACAGTTAAGTCTATGCTTTCGCAACAGTGTCTATGCTTCCTTAGCAGTTAAGTTTATGCTTTTGCAAAAGTTAAGTCTATGCTGCGTAATAGTTAAATCAATGCTTCCGCTACATTTAGTAGTATTCATAGAGTTCAAGGAAGAAGAAAGATAGGTGCCAATTCTCTAGAGGCCATCTTTGAGGTATATTTTTCAAAATGTGAGTAACAATATAACAGATCCGTCCTGAGTAATGCTGGATCTGCTGCATATTTGTCAAAAAAGGTGAATGATTTAGATTAAAGTAACCGGCATTCAAAAACAATTACAATATACTGAGAGTTTCTATGTCTATAAAAGGAAGGTTTCCATTAATTGTTCCCATTTATTGTTATTTGTATTGTTATAAATTCTCCCTAATTTAATCTTTTCGAGTTCAGTTTGTTTAAGTCACGACTCACTTTATCTCTTGGGCAAAACATCAACCTGTTTCGCTTATACAGCCACTTTAGACAAGCCTGAAAAAATGTCTTTTATATCATGATCTGGCTGTAATACAACCTTTCAATGCATACTTTTCTGAACTGATATCGATAATCCCAATGTTTACTTTCTTTTCTTTATGGCATTTTTTATATATATATATGATATATTATTAAATCCATGAATGATTAGAATAGTTTTTGCCTTAAATCAAGAGTCTTTGTTGCCAGAATAAAAAAAAAAATATATAAATATTTTTAAGTGTTTTTAGAAATATTTATCCAAAATATATTTCTGGAGATAACAAATCATCTTTTATTCGATGCTTAAATTTTATTGTAGGGTCTAATTAATAATGGTAATTTAAGTATCGAATAAATGATGATTTGTTAGCTCCAGAAATATATTTTTGGCGGCGGCTTTGTTTTTACTAATTTACCATTAAATGGCTTAGTACACACAATAAATGGCTTAAAATATGATCGAAATTTCAGTCATTAAAAGTTCAAATAATACTTTTTCATTAAAATAATTATTAAAACATTTACTTAAAGCAATTCAAAATACTTTGAAAACAATTTTTCTATTTTTTTTTTTTCTCTGGAATAGATTGCCCGCTTATATCTCATAGATTTCAAAAATAGTTGGAATACACACACACACCCGCATGCACGCACGCACACACATACATATTTATACCATCATGATAATCATCATTGTCAGGGGCCGCAACAGCTTCATGGTGGGCCAAGCCCGTCTGCCTACTGGCAGATTTCGAGACATGAGATGTTTTCTTTTTACGGTGTAGGTTTGTCAACTCCACGCCCAACGTTCTACAGTCATATAAGACCGGGACCTACAGTTAAAAGTGGATTCCGAACCACTACAACAATCATGGCACTGCGGGAGTCGAACCCGAAATCTAGGGGCGAGCGCTAGTCACTCGGATATAAGGTCACTATGCGCACACATTATATATATATATATAAGAAAGTGATACACCCCTCGATATATATATATATATATATATAAACTCATGTTTGTGAAAAGTGCAAAACCATCAAGGACTTACGCGAGTGAGCTGAAATTTTCAGGAAATGCAAATTAGCGCATGATATGCAAATGATTAGAATTTCAAATCCGTAGCACATGCGTATGCCGAGAAGCGCCCTCTGAACGGAGGATGGATCCGAATAAATAGACGGCTGTAGCCAGGCGTGTAGGGTTATCGGTGGTTATCTGCTAGTGGTAAACGTTAGCTCAATCGTTACTTATGCCACTTCGACGAAAGAGAGCGAGATTTGAACAACTTACAGAGTTTGAACGGGGAGAATCATCGGCCTTCGTGAAGCTGGGATTGTCTTATAGTACAGTAGCCGCTCGTGTGCAGCCTAACAGCAGCACAGTGATGCGTCTTTGGAAGCAGTGGACGGACGAGTGTCGACAACTCGGAAATCCGGGAGGGGGACCCCGAAATGTGACGTTAGCTCGCGATGATAGACACTTGGTCCGTTGGCGCTGACGGACCGTACAGCTTCCTCTAGACAATTGGCAGCACAGTGGTCAATAGCTACAGGTGTTTCATTGTGTGCTTCATCAATTCGTAGACGTCTGCTGCAGCTTGGACTGCGCGCAAGGACTCCTTTGGACAGGATCCCTCTCACGCTAAACCATCGCCGCCTGCGGCTTGGGTATGGCCGCTCAGCCAGAGACTGGCGTGCTGATTGGCAGCATGTCGTGTTTTCTGACGAATCCCGCTTTAATTTGTGGTACCATGATGGCCGCATTCGTGTCCTGACGCTATGCCGGTGAACGCCACCTTCCGGAGTGCATTATCGAACGCCACAGTGGACGAATGCCCGATAGATATGGTCTGGGGTGCCGTAGCATATCATGGACGATCTCAATTGCTAATAATTGTGGGCAATCTGAACAGCAACCGGTATTCAATTACCGGTAAACAGCGCCGCAGCTTCTTCCTTGGCCTGCGTATTCCCCGGATATGTCGCCGATTGAACATGTGTGGGATTCCGTTGGTCGGCGTCTCGCTCGTGATCCTCGTCCTGTTGCTTCTGCAGACGAACTTTGGGTGCGCATACAAACAATATGGAATGCTCTTCCTCAGGCAGACATTCAAAATTTGTTTGACTCCATGCCACGTCGTGGCAGCACTTATTGTGGCGCGTGGTGGCTACACAAAATACTGATTCCGATCTCTTGTCATTGTTTGTTTGCTTTGAACAGTTAATCCTTTATTTGTACCACTACCACTCAACTGTGTATTAAATTTCATTCCATTATGACGATTCCTTCATGGTGTTGCAATTTTCACAAACATGAGTTTATATATATATAAATATATATATATATATATATATATTTATATAAAGTGCATAATAAATATGTGAATGAAAAAATTAATAAAATTTTATAAAAAGTATGATATTTTGTTTCAAAGCCATGATGATAGAATTTAAAAAAAAATGCATTCATTTCAAATCATTTCTAATCGTAATTAAAAATATTTTCTCAATATTCTCTGAGATTCTATGGAAAAATAAATTTAGCACATGCAAGTTCCCACATAAATCATATGACTATTCAATTATTATTATCATTTGAGTGATATTTTATTTTTAATTCTTTTGAAATTTTAAAACCAAAAATCTTTTACATAAACAACAGAGGATGGAATAAATAAATGGAAATCATTGTTAGAATATCACGATTGTTTGATATCAATGATTTGAATTTAATAAAATAAAAAATGGAGAGCCATTGTTTGTCATGGGATTCAATTGATCTGCGTTATATAACATGAGAATAAGAACATCGATGCATAAGTTTCAGACAGTTTGAATTTATTATTGAATATTAAATTGCAGAGAATACAAAACAAACATTCCACAAACTGAAAGTGGAATTTTAGATTTAACCTTAATAGAGCTGAGGACTAAATTTTGCTATTTTATAAAATATGAAAAATTACTTTTTTAGAGAAAAATTAAATTAGATCAAAGACGTTGTTATTTTTGAAATTTAATGGAAAGAAATAATGTTATTGATTGTTGATTATCTGTAGCCAATCAATTTGGCTAATCAGAATGTTATTAAACACTGATAGGTCTCGTATTCTACTCGTATATACTCCCGAATAGTCTGCTAACGGCGGAAAAAGAAAGGGTATTGCATTCTGGAAGGACTTTTAAGGGTAAATGGACAATCATTTGTGTGTCGCATGCTAGAGAAACCCATGAAAATCCCCACGAAGCAGCACGACTATTGGTCCGACACGTTATATACGAACCAATTTCATTTTCTTGTTGAACATCGATGAGAATCTCCATTCGTAGTCCGGTGGCAACGTGCGTAGCTGCAGCAGCAGCGCTGAGGTTTGAATCCGCTGGCGATGTTGTTGTAGTCACTGTTTTGAGAAACGAGGAGAATTGATGGCGATTGAGGTGTCTAAAGCATCTCGATTTGATAGTCATCGATGATTTTCCAGGTTTTCTCCCGATGGCCCGCAAATGCAGGGAAACCTTTAAAAGTCCTCCCAAAAGGCACTAACCCCCTCTCCCGTCAGTGGGCTGTTTTTGGTATATAAGAGGCCCCTTGATTTTTCCACCCTCATCTTTCTAATTGGTTGGGAGTCTCATAATCATACAAAAAACAAAAACGTTAAATTTAAAGCTAAATTAACTATAAAAGAAAATAACATCGACAACCATCGTGTTCCATTGAACACTCCCCGATCGGTATTTGCGTGTCGTATGAGAAAAATGCGCAATAACTCCCACTAAACAGCCTTCGAGTCCTCACATTTCTGAAATCAGTGACTGCAACTAATTCAACAGCGGTTTCGTACCTGAACCCCCATCCGCTAGCTGAACACGTTTCTTATCAGGCGCAATATTAAGCATCTTCATTAAAAATTTAGTAATGTCCAACTGTGCTACGCCCACGTGGGCATTGTCAGGTTTTAACACCCGCATTTCAAGACGTTTCAGGTCAATCCTCTCCAAAGGGGTTAATAACAGCACCTAAACGAAACGACATGATCATCCCTGCATGCTGTCGCGCTGGTAAGGAAGGTGGCCGTATTCCGCTTCCTCATTAGAATAAGTACTTTTTCAAATGTACTCTTAAGTACATTAGAGTAAGATTCCCTTTCAAAGTACTTTTGTCTTTTCGTATATTTCAAAGGAAAGCTTGGCCCACCCTGGGCAGTCTTCTTATAATGATGATACTAATTATAAAGAAATTATAAAAGAAAACAGATGGGCCTCGTGCTCCATTGAGCACACCACCGTCGGTATCTGTATGTCGTATAGGAGAAAACCCGGAAAACTTCCATTAGGCACTCTTCGAGAACTCTAAAATCAGTGGCTGCAACTGAGGTAACAGCGGATTCCTACCATCCCGCTAGCTGCATGCGTTTCCTATCAGCTCCTTCTTGGCACAATATCATCATTGTCATTAAAAAATGGCTTAGTATGCAACAGTACGACGCCCACGTGGACATTGTCAACGTTTAACACCCGCGTTTCAAGACGTTTTAGGTCAATCCTCTCCAAAGGGGTTAACAGCGCCTAAAGATCATCCCTGCATGTTGTCGCGCTGGTAATGAAGGCGGCCGTATTCCGCTTCCTCATTGTCTTTGGGGATGCCATTTCCATAATTCTGCCGTGGCGACTCGTGCGAGACCTTCTCTTTTTGGCGAGGAATGTCGTAAAAAGCAGCCGAAAGGAACCAAGCGAGGAGAGGACCGGTCTTCTCTCGGGAAGGGTTGGGGTGGGGAGGGTCAGTTAGGAACTTCGAAGCGTGTCCGTCAAGTGTTTCAGTGCCAGGGCTAAAAGGATTTTGGGGTCGGATCTCCGAATCTTTGTTTTCAGAGATTTTTATCTGGAAATTTGGATGGTTTTAGCGTAATAGAATAAATAGTTAGGTTGAAATCCTCATCAGAAAATCATTAAAATCGTCATCTGTTCGAAGCGTGTCTGCCAAATGTTTCAGTGCCAAGGCTAAAAGGATTTTGGGTGAGAGGTTTTTGAGTAGAGGTATGGTTTTGAGAGGTTTCTATCTGAATTACCTAAAATCTGGACGGCTTTAACATGATAGAATAAATAGGTAGGTTAAATTGATCATCATAAAATCATTGAAATAATCATCAGAAAATCATTGAAATCATCATCAGTTATGAACTTCGAAGCATGTCTGCCAAATGTGTCAGTTCCAGGGCTAAAAGGACTTTGGGGGTCGGATCTCGAATCTTTGTTTTTAAGAGGTTTTTTTATCTGGATGATCTGAAATCAGGATGGCTTTAATGCAATAGAATAAATGCCTAGGTTGGAATCATCATCAGAAAAATTCATCATTTAATAACATTAGCTTGAGAATGGTTGAAAATATGTTACTGTTATTCTAATACAGTTGAGAGAATTAATCTTTATGCCATGAGCAAAGGCTGCCCCGCTGTTACTCATTGAGCACTATCAAGAGGCACGTGTAGCTTGAAGACAAGCTACGGACGCAAGTAACAGTACACCCATAGAGCTCTAAGATTCTATTAGATCGGAACCTACGGTTTAAAGTGGATTCGAACCCCTACAAACATCCATGGCACCGCCGGAATCGAACCCGAAATCTGAGGTATCGAGTGCCAGAGCGCTAGCTACTCAGCCCCCACTTTGAAAATATATTCCCTTGTTTATGCGTGTATCTTTATGGTTGTTGTTGTTTTCAAACCACTTTTTAATCTGAGGTCATTCCGCTATTGGGGAGATATGTTGGATATTTGCCATTATCTGAAATGCAGTGTGGGGGGTGGGGGAAGGGGACTACATTCGGGTATTAGCAACTCGAAAGGTCCAAGCGATAAGGAACACCAACAAAGATCATCAAAAAAAAAAAAAAAAAAGTGGAAATAATAATTAAATTACTTTTTCAAGAATTTTACTGCATAATTCTTTAATCCGGAAATAATAGGTGGATTTAGCAGAACAGAAAAAAGCGGAAAGCAAAAAACAGGTCCATAAAAAGAACACAATCAAAGAGGAATTGGCAAGGATTGAATTAAAAACACGACCAATTTTGCACTACAAAAAGCCACTACAGTATTCGTTATATGTGAAGTGTACAATAAATCAATAATTCAGGGGATTTGTACCCATAATTTAGCTGAAGTGACTCTCAAAATAAATAAATAAATAAATAAAAGAAAGGAATTATTTAAGATCATAAGTGTGCATAATCGGCAGCAACGAAATGAAAATAATTAGGCAAAAACAAATATCAAAAGGTTATATATCTAGAACTGCATAGGCAGATCAAAGAAGAACACAGAAATTTATACGAAAATTGGTCCTCGTGTGCACAAGATGATTGTAGGGCGACATACTAAACCAAACCAAATCATGGGATGTCCGTCCCGCACTGCAGGATGCTGATGATTAGACACAACAACACAATGCATATAGAAATGATAATTTAATGTGCATATTTTTTAACTGCATAACAAAATAACTTCACCAATATGCAACTCTATTAATCTTCTACAACAACATTCGAAATCTAATCTCTTTTGAAGTGAGACAGTAAACAAATAAATAAACAGCCTTCCAATTAAAACTTTGATTATTTTAAAAACATTGAATGAATTTTATAAAAAAAGTCCAATTTTATTCCACAATTTTTTGAATTTTTTTAAATTCCAAAACATGCCAGTGATATGAAATAAATACTTGATATATATATTTCCCCACCATTAAAATAGTTTTTTAAACATCAGATTTGTTATCTACCATTATACGAAATATTTATGTAAAAATAAAAAAATAGATAACTAAACATATTTTCATCTCGAAATTCTTGATTCATTACAAGCACTATTGGGAATTATTGGTAAATAACTACAGCTATTTCTATCTTATTATAAATAAACACAATTTCCGCTTTGCATCCTGTCTGTAACGAAACTGAAGTGGAAAATTAATTTGAACCTCAATGTATGCGTAATAAATTAAACATTTTCTGTTTTAAAAACAATCACACTGCCACCTATTTTTTTTTATTGTTTAAACTTGTTTAATAACAAGCCTGAAAAATATACGTTACCTCACTAAAAGATAAACTATTCTAAATAAATAAGAGCATTCCTAATGGAAAAAAAAAATATAAAAATCTTTTGTAAACAGCAGCTTAGAACTATAAAAAGAACATTCTTTTTTTTTCCTGTCTCACTTTTTTTTTTCTTCTTCTTCCGAATTTTGGATTTATAATCGTTTGCATCGTTGAATGTCGTGAGAACTGTTTACGCTTGGTTCATCATAGTAGATTGTAAAGTTTTGGAATGTAAGAGATAAAAATGGAATCGTTATTTATTTATTTACTTACTTTTTTATTTTGTACGGCGATGTGAGTAGATTTTTAAATAGTGTATGTTAAATGCAACTGCAATTTAAGAAAAAATTTTTTTAATAAAACGATTAATGTTTTAATTTTAATCGTTATCGATTATCAGTTTCATTATGTGCTTTAACTAATCTAAAAAAATAAACATATAAGAATAAAATTTCTACATTCTAATAATATTCTCTTCAAGTTTATAGGGAGAATGAATATTTACAATTAATTGAATTTAAAAAAATTCATGTAAGAAATGTAATTAGAAATTTTAGACGGTTTTTGTAAAGACAATTAATTTAAACGAATAATAAATTAAGAGAAATAATAATTATAATTAATAATTTAAGAAAACAAATAATTATAATTAATAATTTTAAAAAAAACTAAAAACTATAATTAATAATTTAAGAAAATTAATCAATTTTAAACTATTTGCAACAATATCAGATTATTTATTTATTTTCTTTTTTTTGATTCTTTTACATTTTTCTAAATTTTTTGATTCTTTTACATTTTTCTAAATTTTTTTTGTGAAATTTGTTTTTTGAGATAAAAAAATGTTTTTGATTTTTAAAATTTCTAATTTTTATAAGCCTATTTTTTTCATCTTGGGATTATGTAATTATGGGCTATCCAAAAATGACAATATATATATATATGGGTTTTATTATTATATTTACATGGGATTATCCAAAAATGAAAAAAAAAATTGTATTGTCTTTATTGCTCGGTTTTACGCTTTAACTTGGACGCAAGTCAGGGAAAAAAATATTTCCGTACATATATAATAAAAAATAAATGGTAAGATGTAATAAAAAAATAAATAAATAATTTGATACATGATATTACATAAATTTAGTGATGTAATTGTGCGTCCTACACACTGATAAGCGCGCCCCTATCGGCCTCTAGACTGTCACCCGTGTCAAGTACCGCTGAGAAGTATTTAGTTTAAGTATCTTATCATTTTTAGCGCATTAGTTGGCCTACAGACTCTCAACTAGAGAGGAAATATATTTCGAGCACCCTGCGCGTAGCCGAGTTTCGGGTTTTCAGCTTAGAAGTGGAGTCCTACATCGAATTAATAATAATTTGTCTTTAAATGTATTATATATGTCACTGTTTGTCTGTGGTGCGTGTATTAATAAAGATGTGAGTTCTCGAACTTGTACCTCATGTATCTCGGCGTAAACCACATCCAGTTACAATCTGGTTTCCCAATCTGCACACACTATAGTGAGAGTTTTAATATTTGGCTTGATTTCTGTAGAAATCTAACCCAAAAGTTGTTACTCAAAGGGTTTTTTATTTATACATTTTTTGAAATTCATTCTCACAAATGTTCGTTCAAAAATTATAATTTGATTCAAACATGCTTGAGTATTTTAATGTGTTCTTTTGGAACAACCATAAATTACTTTGCTTCGAGTAATTTTAGAATAAAAAAAAAAAAGTACATAGAGATTGGGCATCATTACTTGCATTAGAAAGGTAATGCTTAATACCTCAAGAACTTTCATAGGTAACTGCCCCAACTTTTGAAAGGCAAATATTAATGAATTCGAATGTGAAAAAACCCATAAAATTCCTAGCAGGTAGCTTGACTGCTGATGCGAGACGCTTACACATGTTTTCACAATCGTCACCGAATCTCCTCGCTTCTTGAAGTAGTGACAGCAATACATAAATTTAGTGAGAATTTTAATATTTAGTTTGATTTTGTTGTTAACGAATATATGTTTTCCTGTGGGTTAGCTAAACCTGTGAGTTGCTAAAATACGTGATAAGAAAAAAATTTTCATTTTTAATTATTATCATAAATAGTCGATGATTGCAAATTTTTATTAAAAATATACAGATTAGATTTAATTGTACCAGTAAGTGTTTGATATAAATTCAACAATATTTTTCCTCAACAAGTTAGTGGTTTTTAATAATTTATAAATATTTCAATACAGAAATAAAAAAAAAAAATGTAATGCATTATCACATAATTCTTTTCTTCAAATTCTAAATTTTATAAGTTTCTACTGTTATTCGAATTTATATTGTCCTGCAAGCTGTGAACTGTGTGTTTTCTGATTTTATTACTCAGTTTTTCTGTTTTTACGAATGGCAACTTTAAACATCATAACTGACTTCTACTTTTGTTTTTTGAGTGAAATTTTATTTACTTATTTTTGCAGGTTGGGAAAACAGATTATAATTGGGTGTGGTAGGTTGAGATACTTGAGTGAGGGGTAGGGTGTGATACTTGAGATATTTGGTGAGGTACTTGAGACAACAGGTTGGAGAACTCACAGCTTTATTTACACGCATAAACACCAACATACATGCAACACATACCACAGACATTCAATATTTAACACATTTAAAGATATATTAACACATTTAAAGATATATATAAAAGGATTCCACTTCTAAGCCCAAAACCCGATACTCAGCTACGCGTAGGATGGGAGAAATATACCTCTTCTCCGTGTGAGAGTCTGTAAGCCAATAATACGCAGGGGTTGGGTTAAATATATTTCCTCTCGGGATGAGAAATTACAAACTAAACGTTTCTCAGTAGGAGCGCAAGTTACGCTGTACTTTTCTCGGGTAAGAGTCTCGAGGCCGACTGACCATTTCCCTGAACGCCACGGGTGTGGGGGGGGGGGGTCTTGCCAGTGTGTAGGAGGAAGCACGGTTACAAATCTATTTTTTGATTTCAGGTAGGCTTATTATTTATTTATGTGTAATATACAATCTTGTATATCGGTTTGCATATCTTAATATACATCACATACACACATAATAATATGCTAATTATATTCAGCATAATACTATGCTCGTATCACTTTATAATCTACATAAAAAAAAATTTTTTCTTTAAAAACAGTTTAAAACTGTGATGAAATCGGGGCATGATTTATATTATCAATACTTATCACATCATTTTAATATTCAATTTGATATAGAATTTTAATAGAACGAACATGAAATGTTATTTTAAAAACATTTCATTTAAATTTAGCAGTAATGAAACAATTTTTCAGAGCAGTATTCTTTGTAAATATTCATTTGAAAATTTTTAACTTATAATAAAATTACTACTTTTATATTAATTAATTTAAAATTAGAAATTAAATTATTTGATACTATTCCTTTTAAAACAAATAACTATGCAAGATTTAAATATATGTATTTATTTATTTTATACATATTTATTTTTATAGACATATAATAATAATAATATGCCTGTTTATAATATTTATTATTGATATTTTAATACTGTGCATTTTAATTTTAACTTTTTGTTTTACAGATTTTTGTTGTTTCAAATTTAATATATATATGTGTAACCTCTGATTATAATTGTTATACATTTTAATTGTTATTTATAATAAGTTTTATCAAAACAAAATTTTGTCTGAATTTTATTACTTTTATTATTAACCACTATTTATTCTTTGCCAAAAAACTTTAAATTTTTTAATACTTGTTTAAAATATTTTAGGGAAAAAATAAAAATATTAAAATGGGAAAATTATGAAATATAATGAAATAAATTACATCAAATTTGATAATCTAAGATTATTTTTTTTTTAATTATTGCAATGTTATAATCAGAAAATCTTAATTTATTTTAAATTTCTCTCACTACTTTTATTAAGGCAACTCATAATCATAAATCAGTATTAAAATTTTAAATGCCTTAATATTTTTCGTTTTGAAGTTACAAAATATGCCAACAGATGGCAGCACGAAATTATGAGCTTTAATGTTATAGGTTGTCAATTCACAAATGAAGTGTTCGATGCTTAGCAGTGAAAACAAACCATAAGTTACTGCCATCTTATTAAATAAATATAATAAATACATAAAAAATAAAGTAGGCATGTAAATTTTTTAAATTAAGACAAAATCTTTTAAATCATATATCAGAATTTAATTTTCTATTTATTAAAAGAATAATAATTAGCTATTTAACAAAGACAAATAGTTACATTCAAAATTTAAATAATAATAAAAAAAAAAAACCCTGTTAAATACATCATGTTCAAAATCTTATAAAGTCCGTTAGCTTAAATATACATTTTTAATATCAACATGGAATAGCAATCTTTTCTTCAATTGTGGTATAGAGTTTAAATAAATAAATAAAATTCTTATTTTTTCTTTAGTAGATATGGTAATTGAAAGTAATAATTATTGATATCAATGTATTAAACGAAGTTATTGATCTGCTGTATAAAAAAAAAAATAAATCGACAAAATGATCGTATATGTAAATATGCGATAGATATTCATGGAAATTACAATTTTTTGTAAAATATTTGAAGGAAAGAATCTTTTCATACATCTAGCCATTTGCAAATAATATTGAAATTTTAATTCATTTCTTAATTTCTTCATAAATTGAGCTATTTAAATTATGAATATATTTTTTTCATTTCGAATCTATTATATCCCTGCGAAATTAAATAATTTTCTCCGGATTCTTTATAGAATTAACTGGTCCTTAAATAGAATTCATAAAAACTTATTAAAATAATAATTTAAAAATTTTTTTTTACATTTTTTTTTTTTTTTGTAATCGAAGAACTTCTTTCCCCGCTAAAATACTGAAAGCCAAGAAAAATTTTAAGACACAAATTTTTATTTTTAAAAAGTTTTTTATTTATTCTATTATTTCTTTGTAAATAAAATTCTTGGAAATTATTAACATAAAGAAATGATAGAATTCAATACAATTATACAAATAAAATATTTTTCCCTTGGAACACTGCTGTTCGCTGTCTATTTAAATTTTTTCAACAAAACTGACTCAAATAAGACATCTTGGAATTTTTATCGAATCAGACGAATGCTAGATCATGCTCGTTAATTGAAAAGAAATATATATGTTTTTTCTTAAGTGTTTAAAATTGCATTTTATAAAAAAAAAAAAATTGAAGTGTTTTATTATTAAAGTTTCATTCTATAAAATATTGTCGCATATAAAAACATATAAGAAACCTTTTAGACTGTAAAATATTTTTATCAAAGCTATTTTAATTTTCGAAAAATTTTTGATAAAAAAGCATTTAGTCCAAAAATGATTTAAACCATTTTTTTTTTTAAACATGATTTATTTTGTTAATGAGATATTTAAGATCATACAGTTATTTTTTTGAAATAATAAATATCATTTATTTCAATTCCTTCTATTAGCTCACACTCTCCCTATATATATTTGTTCAAATTTTCAATCGTTCATAAAATACTTTTTATTCATCCGCTCAAGTTCAAATACATTTTTGAACTTGTAGTGGAGGACACTTGATGTTAATACAATTTTTTTCAAATATTAATTCAGTAATTAAACTTAATTAATAAATTTTAGTTTTTTTAATTTAAGTTGCATGTATCTACCAATAGATGGCGCCAGATAAACTTAAAAAAATGAATGAAAATTATTTATAAAGGAATTTTCTGCAAGATGATTTTGAAAAAAGTAGGAATTGACTTTAAAATTTTTTTTTTTATATTACTTGTTTATAGTCAGGCTAAACAAATTGAGAAACCGAATCAATATCAATATGAACAAAAACATCAATGTCTAAATTTTGGAAGTCTAACATCTACGACTTTCTAGAGCTCTTATTTATTGATTTCTTTCAGTTTGGACATCTATTACTCTGTTTCATTAAATTACTAAATCTCAATAAAGTAAAGCTATTTTATGAACAAAAGATTAATAGTAAAAGATAAAACTGAAATCTGCTCTGCAAATTTCAACTGATCATGTGTGAGCATTCGAGATCGGATGAATAAACTCCGGAATATGCCAATGTTTAATAATGCACGAGATATATGAAGCAATTGATTGGAATACTACAAAGAATAGCCAAATTCAAATAGCCACATGAATATAGCAATATTGAATTGATCAAGAATTTCATAAAGAAGGAATTGTTCAGGAATCTCTAAAAAGAATATTCAAAAGTAAGATAAATGTAGTCGTAAATGAAGAATCAAGTATGCCCAGTTCCACAAGAAACGTTATCATATACAATAGCCAAAATAATATATCAAAGTTTGAAAATTCTAGGCATAAATGAAGAATGTATTCCAATTTTACAAGCATCACTATCACATCACAGCTCCATAAGCACGGGAAAATGCCAAAAGTGATAAATGTGAAACTTCAAGAAGAATTGATCAACTCACCACGAGTAAATATAGCTATTGGATATATAAACGTGCTTCAAAACCGTACTGCAAAACACTTCAAAAAAGCCAAATTCTCCAGAATATTCCTAAGACTAACGTCATTCAGGAATCATTTCAAGAGTTAAGGGACCCAAAATTCCATTTTCCGCCAAAATATGAAATAAAGTTTCATTTGCTTGGCCCTCATTTTTGGATAACGTCACGGATCCCTAACCAGGACATCATGTTCACATATGATAAAAACAAAAAAATTCCGTAAAGTAATAAAATGGAAACACTTACCACTGCTGCTTTCACTGACATCTGCATCATCATCATGGGAAAACGATTCTGCTTCTGAAAACGACGAATTCGTTCCATCGACAGATGTTCTTCTCGAAGAAGACGAATACGTTGAGAGAAACGAAGATCGTTTGCTGGCGCTTCTGTGATCGGTCGGGCTGAGTTGTCCAGCGCTAAACGTGTGTCTGAGAGTGGCACCGTAATTTTCAAATTGAAATTACTCACGAACACCCGCACTGTTCCGTTTGAAGTTCTGTATGAAAGTGTCGATCTGCTCTTCAATTTGGCTGTGAGAATTCCCGTAAAGGCATGATTACTGTCCAATAACTGTAGCTGGTTTTATAGTTTAAATTGCCACCACTTTATTTGTGATCATAATTTTTATAGCAAACCCGTAAAAAGAGTAAAACTTGTTATTGCACTATGTAGTGTTATATTTTTATGAAATCATGTTTATTTCTTTTAGTATGATTTTTATGAGCTTAAAGATCATTTGAAGAAAGTAATTGCATTTCTGTATATTGCACAATTTCAGTTAAAAAGAATAAATAACCTTAATTTTTTTTTTTTATATTTGTAAATATTATTAAGTTGTTAATTTATTTAACTGCATTAAAGATATTTGAGTATTTTATATCTTACTGATCTTCTTATAATAGATTTTTTGGTGAAATTTTAAAGATAAAACATATTTTGAGCACATTCTTTCTCTTAATTTATTGCTGACAATGTTCATATTTTAAAATGAATGCCATTATTATTAAACAAATCAGAACTTTTTTTGGTAGATTTCACATCTTCATTGATTATTGAATCGGAATAATATCGAGATATCCAACTAGTATAAGGCTAAACATGTTTATAATAAAAAAAAAACTTTTTTTTTAGTACTTATTTGAATTTAGGCTTTATATAATATGATCACTGTATTATTATCATAATAAATGTTAGTTGCTTTTTCAATAATTATTTTCGAAAAATTTAATACTTAAAAATAAGCCTATTAAAAAAAAATTTTTTTAATAATTAAAGTAGCTATATTTAGTTAAGATCAATGTGGTTATATGATTTATTATTCTAGAAATTATTATAAATGTATTAAGTTTTCGTCAATATTTTCTAAATAATACATAGTAATTTAACTAAAGCAGAAAATGTATAAGATCTCCGCATTAAAAAAATTTAACTGTAATGCAAGAACGAATATGATATCTAGAATCATTAATGAAAATGGATAACTTAGAAGTATAATCTGCAGTTTGTAGCAAAATCCTGGGTTTCTTGGTTTGTTACATTTTTTATGCAGTTTTCTTTGTTAAAGAGTACGTAAATTTAGATTCCATCAGGCAAAATATTTGTTTTTTTTTTCATCATCCGTTTATCTTTCAGTTTTTCCATCTGAAAGAAAAAAAAAAGAATATTCTCAAAATATGCAAAATAACAAAATGATACACTGTAAAAAGAAAATATAGTATTAATCGTTAAGAAATAAACAATTTTTATTTTTAAGAAGAATATCAATTTATATTTAGACTAGCAAAACCCAGCATACGTTGCCAAAAACACGCATTGCAGAAAATTACATATCACGAATACATTCTCCACGTTCCAATATATGTGCACACATTTTCATGGATATCATTTGAATGCTATATAATATGAAATGCTGCAGCACCTTCTGATGGCAACACTAAAGTGGATAGCGTGAACCTTTTTTCCATACTCGAATATACGTATATCATTACCCATTTTCATAGCGATTAGTTGAATGGTATAGAAGTTGGTAGACTGCAGCACCATCTGGTAGCGACTTACAACAAAGGGGATAGCATAAAAACGTACTACATGTTTTGCCAAACACACACATTTCATCAAAATCGGCCAAACTGTTTAGGAGGAGTTCAGTGACAAACACACGTACAGAAGAATTATATCTATTACAGCGCCTCCTACGGGGTCCAATTGTGAATCTAAACCCCTCCAGGGACCTACTGAAACACACACAAATTTTTTTATCAAAATCGGTCAAGTCGTTTAGCAGGAGTTCTGTGACAAACACACATACAGAATAATTATATATATAAAGATTAATTTATCTGTTTTAACTTAAAATCTTACATATTTTTTTAAACAAAACAGTTTACCACTAATGAGATATTTTAGATTACCTTTCAAACCAAGCATTTTAGCTTACCCCTTTAATTGAAAGAAATCGCCCTTAAATTTTAGCAAAAAGGGAAATTAAAAAAAAATATTCAAAGAAGCCTAAAAAAAGTTTTTCCTTTGAAAAAAAAAGTCAATTTAGTTTAATTAACGAGTAGAGATAAATGCTGTAGAAAGTTAAATGGAGCGTTATTTATTGTAGAACTTATTCCACTAAATTTGCTGATTAAAATGTTTTCTCAAAAAAATCCTGCCTCTAAATGCCAAAAACAAAGTCGAAATTTTTTTTAAAACATAAAATAACCCGAATTTTCATTATTAAATCTCTATAACAATATAGTTCTTAAATCAATCGTAACGATTAACATTAAAAAAAAAACAATTGAAATCTCTTAATTATATAAGAAATTTTAAAATACAGATGTGTATACTTGAGATTTCTATATTTGAAATTTATCTTTGCATCAAAACAATTAGTGCAAAAGATATTGTACATTTTTTTTTGTTGACAAATCATTTAAATACACAAATATTTTGATTATTGTAATAACATTGCTTGGAATTATGAAAACTGTTTTTATTTGAATAGCATTTTTTACAATTTATTATATTTAATTTATTGTGCAAATTGCTCCAAATATATTTTATATAAAGTGGAAAAGTATCACCCATTTGGTCAAACAAGGTACATTGGGTAGATACTTGGGTATGTTGGCGACCGATTTTTAAGGCTTATAGAAATGCCTAACCTTAAATTTGGCAAGCCAATATTTAAACCGCTAACTGTTTCATATTTTCATGAGTGGCAACATCATAACAATTGTTTATATTTTGTATCATAGGCCGATATACTTTTATAAGAATAATCTCGGATTAACCTATAATATCTCGGGATAATCATTTAAAAAGTATATATTTCTGTTCCCATTTACTAAAGAGAAATAAAAATTCTGAAATAATAATCAAAGTACCATTAAAATAGTCATTATAGTGTTTAAAAAACAAGTAATATAAAAAAAAAAAATTTTTTAAGTCAATTCCTACTTTTTTCCCCACTATATTTCAGAAAAGTCCTTTACAAATAAAGTTGAAATTTTTCTCTTACATCTGGAGCCATCTATTGGTAGATATATGCAACTTAAATCTAAAAAAAAAACTAAAATTATTTAATTGAATTTAATTAATGAGCTAATATTTGAAAAACTGTCTTAACATTAAGTGTCATCCACTACAAGTTCAAAAAAATGTATTTGAACTTGAGTGGATGAATAAAAAGTATTTTATGAACGATTGAAAATTTGAACAAGATATATATAGGGAGAGTGTGAACTAATGGAAGGAATTGAAAAAAAAAGAAGAAATAATGAATTCCTATAATTAAATTATTATAATCTAAAAAAAAATTGATGAAACATTTTTAGTTGCAAGATTGGGACTTTCTCAGGGGTACCGGATTTTAGTTTTCAATCTCAGTTTTTGCTTTCGTATAATGAACTATGTGTTTATTTTTTTGTCTTCTATTATTGATTGATTCACACATCTATTATAATCTGTTATGTTTAAGTTTTTTGTTTATGAGTTATAATTTTAAAAACTCTTTTTTAAATGTAAACTTATTTACTTTGCTGAAAATCTTACGGAATGTAATCCACTAGGATTAATTTCAAAACAATATTTAAGCACATTAAATTATTTATTTTATGATATATTTACAAATATAGTATTTTCTTTTTTAATCATAAGTAAAGTAAACAGCATTAAATTCTCGTTATTTATCTTTTTAATTATCTATCGTTTATAAAAGGCCATTATTTATTTGTGCTATCTATCGATCGAGTCATAATATTTAATGGCACGAACTATTTTGTTATCTCCTCATATTGCTTCAAACGAATTTAATAATAACTACATTTAAAATAAAACTATAATAAGAATTCATTTTTTGACAAATATTTTTTATTTCATTAACTATTCATAATGAACAGAAAATTTACTTTTTAATGACATTTTTTTTTGTACTACATTGGCGAGCCTTGTGTTTCGAATACGCACGTCATGAACAATTCAACAATGGACTATAAAAGGAGAGCATTACCTCCAAGGAGAACTTTCAGCGATAAATTAATAAAATTTTTGTTTCTTATGTGAGAAACTCGGAAAACTCCAACCGGAAGTCTGATAATCGACGAGAAAGGCTAACACACGCTGCACACAACCGCCATCAATTCTTCTCGTTTCTGATAATGACTCCTACGGACACCTCCCAACGGATTCAAACCTGCACCTTCCCTTACGAAAACCTACATAAGTTGTCACTGGATCACGACTCAAGTTGAATGACATATTAAGTTACATGAATTAATTTTACTTTAAACTGATCCCTAAATCAATTATTATTAATGAAATAAGATGCGTTGTTGTTGTTGTTGCTTATCCCTTTGATTTAGAATCCCTAAACCAAGTCCAGTAGATCATGCTGCATCAATAGATCGTAAACGGTCCTTCCCTCATTCAACAGTTGCCTCACAGAAGCACCAATACAATCAATGAGATGAGAGGGAGATGCGATGGCTGAACAATGACAAAGGGTAAGTGTCTTCTCGTCTCCATTGAAGGTCAAACTCTTAGTGTGGCCAGTCCTTAGTCTAGCTAAAGCCTTTTAAGCAGATCTAGGACATGAGCACTGCAAGGACATACCAGGATATTTAGCAGCGTACCATGCATGAATGGGTGGCGACCTCCACTAAACCTTCACGACCTTTGGCGACCTTCACGGAATTCACTCTGGCTAAAGTCATGGAATGAACCTCTGTAGCTAACAGATTGGAAGAAGAAGCTTTGGGAAGTTCGCAACCTTTCCTAGCGAGCAGATCAGCAATTTCATTCACGTAGATGCCCACAGAAATAAGATGTTCTAATATATTGTCGACAAATGTCAGGCTGTGCCTCAGTATTAATGTGCTCAGATCTCAGGTCTGAATTCACGGCACTGCCTCACAGAAACAAGGAGATACGGTGGAGATTGTTACAAAGTGTCTAAGCGTCCCGCATTCCCGACGGCTGCCCCTCCTAATACTATCGCAAGATTTCTCCTTGGCGCTGAGCTTTTCTATTCAATCGTGGACATTTCAAAAGATGGTCTGAGTTCATTGTTCTAGCTCTACATATTGGGCAAGTGTTCGAGGCGAGGACACCGATCCTGTTTAGGTGTTCCTCAAGACAATCGTGTCCGGTTCTTAATCGAAAGCTGGCAGCAGCCTCTTTTTACATGGTCTAGTGTTAAAGATTTCCCAGCTGTCTTGAGTATTGTGCCACTTTTTGCCTTCAGATTTAGTTATGAGATTATCTATCAGTTTCTTAAAAATTTCTCTATGTAATATATTCTAATAAATTTATATTAATTTAATATCTACTGCTTTCTACGTATATAATAATTGCATATAGCATATAAAAATAAAGATAACATTTTTGTTCTATTTAATTCATAGAACTTTACAATAAATAAAATTTTAAAAGGAATTATAGTTCTGAAATTCTGTATTTGATTCTCGGAAAGAAAATATTTAACCTTTTAGTTAAATGGAAGAGATATTCCACTATAAAAAGATATGGATCGTTGTATTAACTATAACTATCGATCAACGTAACTGAACTGGAAAATGTAGAGCTAAAATTTAACTAGAATAGATAAATTTAAAACGGGATATTTTCAAAATTCATGGAACAAGTAAACCCTATAAATATTTAGAAGACTAAACTACATTATTTTTAAATCAATTTTTAAAGTAAATAATATAATAAATTATATAAAATGAAAACTATTAATTGCAAAATAGCTATGTAAAGTCTGAAGACTCTTTCACAAATTTTTACAGATTGTTAAGGCTATGATTGTAAACATGGATATTGTAATCATGAAATATTTCGAAATAATGTTTGGTAAGATTATATATTGGTTCTAACAATAATATATTTTTTATTTTAATTTCAATCAAGCCATTATGTTTATTATATTTTTTTTTTCGTATTACTTCCTTGTAGCCGACGATTTTTACAAGAAACTCATTTTGATTTATTCTTTGTGAATTCTACATAGTAAAAGAGGTAATGTTTGATAAGATTATGTATTGTTTTTAACAATGATGTTTTTATATTTTTAATATCAATCAAGCCCTTATTATATATATATATATATATATATATATATATATATATATATATATATATATATATATATATATATATATATATATACTTATCCCTTCTTGTAGCAGGCGATATTTATGCGAAAATCCATTTTGAAAACGGAAATGATTCTTCGCAATTTCTGAATGGCAACACATGTCAAGCCATATTTGCGGTAGTAGACACTCAACTTTTTGCACGTACGATAATCATGCAATTTGCAGTCAGTTATGTGTCGTCGGCCTTCGTATGACAGCAAGTTATAATTAGTGCTGACTTTCTAATATAATTCGACGTGATTAGATTTCTCCCAGCAAAAGAGCGTAATGCTGCAGAATTTCATCGAGAATTATCAATTTAATCTAATTAACTCCTTCTAGCACCGGTCTTGTACCTTGTGACTTTGTTTTTGCTTCACTTGAAGACGTGGCTCAATTTTTTGTGCAGGGTGGCCAACCCCGCGACCCGCCTTGAACATTTTTTCGGCCTACGAGATTTATCACATTTTTGCAAAATATATTTATTTTATAATGGCCAAAACAGTGAAAACCAATGTATTAAAAATGCACTATGTGTGCATCCATGTATTCAAAATTAACTTTGATTTTAAAAAATAATATTCTTGAATATATGACATATATTGCCTGTTTTATTTATGAGTTCGCAGAATAATTAAATTATAAACATTAATTACGATGCAACACCAATAACGATGTGCAAAAGCTAAGTGAAATAAATCGCACTAGTAAAATAAATATTAATTAATGATTTCCTTTTAATTTCATTTATATTTGTATATATTTTATATTTAATTTTTAGTGTCATACATTTCTTTTACAATGTGCGTTTAGCATCATTTTTATTATATTATCTATGTTTACATGTAAGAGTAATAGTGAACACAAAAATAATAACTCATTATGTTTCAGTTTTTCACTCCAAAAAAAAATGTCTATGGTGGGTCTCAATCTAATATAGGGATATATAATTTTATATGCGGCCCGCGGAGTTAGGATGCATTTCCAAAGTGGCCCGCAAGATCATTTCGGTTGGCCATCCCTGGTTTTGTCAATAGTAAAATCTTAAAACCATCATGGCTGATCTTACTGGAATATCTGTCGGCATAATTATTTGTATAGATTCTAAGAAAGCTTGTACATTAATATCAAGTGTTTGCGAGAGAAAAGATATGAAATGTAAGCTTAAGAGATCATTATGGAATTTTGTGTTTGCTTATTTTTTTGTAAGTAAAGTCTTGTATATTATTAATTTTTAAAAAATTATCATTAGAATACGATATGCTTGCATAGCTTCTTGGTAGATCTTGGACTTTTAATTATTTTATATTTGTAGTGGTACTTTAAGTACTTGTTTAAACCGTTTGTAATTTCTTGGAGCAAATAGGATGTGAAAGAAATAAAAGTGAAAATGTTTAATCCTATTGTTATTAGAATATTATGCATTGATGGGTAAAAGAAAATAATATAAACACTGTTTAGTATTAAAATACATAAGTACAAAAGCAGTTAAATGAAATAATATATAAATGGAAGTTTACAAAATTTAATTTTCTTTTTTTCCATACTTATATCTAATTGAGTCATCTGGTTTTGCCTTTTACTAAAATTTTGTCCAAAGAACTGTGCTTTGGGCCTTCTTATCAAGATGTTTCGAAAAATGTGACATTGCTTGGTCATTTCAAGTGATGTTATTATAACTTGGTTGGGCTTTGTTGATGTGGTACTTCCTTGCCAAGTATGTGACATCCGCCCACTTGGCGAAGATTGTGACGCACGCGAATCGTATCTCAAACGAAGGTCGCACACCAAGCAAAATTGTTACCATACAAACATGACATATATCAAGTTGGATTTACTCCAAAGCGGACCTATACTGAAATACTACTGTATTCATCTTGAATAAATTATTTTCTTTTTAAGACACTGTAACAATTATGAATGTTGCATTTGTTACATTAACATTCGGTAATGTTACATATTATGAAATAAATAAACATTTGAAACGAAAACTGAAGGAGTTTCTTCCAAAATTAGTGGAGATTTGATTTCTTTTTAAACGTCAAAGAAAGCAGAACTTATAAAATTATGAATTTAAAATAAAGTAATAAAAATAATAATAAATTTTAAGCATAATTCTCATATTTCAACAAACTTATGTCAATTAGTATACTTATATTAAACTGTACAGAGAAAGATGAACTGAAAAGGAACTTTCTGTTTAACTTTGATGAAAATTAAATAATTTAAGTATAAAAATTCTAAACTAATTCTAAACAAAAATATTTTATTGGAAATACTTTTATTAAAAATTCTCAAATAATTAGAATATAGAAATTTTATTAGAATTAATTTTATGAAAATTCTTAAATAATAAGAATACAGAAATTCTATTAGAAAAAGAATTCTTTTTTTAACCTTGAAGAAAATTAAATAATTAGAATATAGAAATTCTAAACAGAAACTCGCTTAGAAAAAGAACTGTCTGTTTAACCCTGAAGAAAATTAAATAATTAGAATATAGAATTTCTAAACTAATTCTATTAGAAATACTTTTAATAGAAATTCTTAAATAGTTAGAATATAGAAATTCTAAGCAGAAATACAAGAAAAATTTCTAATAGAAATACCTAAATAATTAGAATACAGAAAATCTTAAATAATTCCAATACATAAATACTTACATAATTAGAATACACAAATTCTGAATTAATTAGAATATAGAAATTCTTAAATAATTAGAATACAGAAATTCTAAGCAAAAATAAAAAGAAAAATTTCTGATAGACATTCTTAAATAATTATAATATAGAAATTCTTAAATAATTATAATACAGAAATTCTAAGCAGAAATAAATGAAAAATTTCTAATAGACATTCTTAAATATTTAGAATATAGAAATTCTTAAATAATTAGAATACAGAAATTCTAAGCAGAAATAAAAGAAAAATTTTTGATAGTCATTCTTAAATAATTAGAACATAGAAATTCTTAAATAATTAGAATACAGAAATTCTAAGCAGAAATAAAAGAAAATTTCTAATAGGCATTCTTAAATAATTAGAATATAGAAATTCTTAAATAATTAGAATATAGAAATACTTAAATAATTAGAATACAGAAACTCTAAGCAGGAATAAAGAAAAATGTCTAATAGGCATTCTTAAATAATTAGAATATAGAAATTCTTAAATAATTAGAATATAGAAATACTTAAATAATTAGAATACAGAAATTCTAAGCAGAAATAAAAGAAAAATTTCTAATAGGCATTCTTAAATAATTAGAATATAGAAATTCTTAAATAATTAGAATACAGAAATTCTTAAATAATTAGAATACAGAAATTTTAAGCAGAAATAAAAGAAAAATTTCTAATAGGCATTCTTAAATAATTAGAATATAGAAATTCTTAAATAATTAGAATATAGAAATACTTAAATGATTAGAATACAGAAATTCTAAGCAGAAATAAAAGAAAATGTCTAATAGGCATTCTTAAATAATTAGAATATAGAAATTCTTAAATAATTTCAATATTTTTTGAAAATTCAGAATATATATATATTCTAAAAGTAAAATGATTAACTAAATCATCAAACAAAGAAAAGTTCTGCAAAATGCATACTAGTTTCTTCCATTAACTATAGTACAACTATCGATCCCATAACTGGATTTAGAACATTGAAAATAGGGTCAACGAAACAAGATTAATTTTTTAAAAGGTTCCTGAAAGGCCAACTGACAAACTCCATATAAAATATTTTCTAGGACAAAAAAAAAATTGATTTTCATTTCTTTAAAAATATTAAACTAAAACCATTGACTGGGAAAGCATCAGCTGAGTTGGACCCAACTACATGCGACACTAAAATCTGGAAATCTTTAGAGATTTACAGAACATTTGTTAGCAAGCATGAAACAAGATTAGAAAGCATGAACGAAAGTTAAGAAAAAAAATGCTCTTAGATTGCGTTCCAAAAAAGCTTTTGGACCCGAAATTTATTATGTTTGGGGAAAGTTTTCTAAGAAAGAACTATAGTTCCCTTTTCTTTTGACAATTTTCTTTCATTTTCTTTTTTTTTTTATTTCAATCTTTTTGACAGGCGACGAGAAGAAAAGGGATTTCTTTTTTTTCTGAAAACTTTTCAAAAAGAGAATGGCAGTGCCGCCGTTGCCATATGCCAATGGAAATTTTTATCCAATATTTCAGTTGGGCAGTTGTGACAGCGCCATAACTGTTTAGTAGATAATAGTATATAATAATCTGGGTGAATGTTTTCTTTAGTATTCCGAGACGTTTCTGCTTTTTGGTGTGGGACGTGATCATAATCTAGAAAAGAAAACGTGGACAGCAGCCTACGTGTCTCGCAAGAGTTCTGTGGTTTAGCTATTTATTTGGTTGAAGAATTATTACTATTGGTCGCTTTATTTCTATCTGTTTTTGTTTGTAATATCAAATTTAATAGAATTAAAATCTATGAAAGGGAATTATTATTTTTATTATTATAATTATTGAATTTCAAATTCAAAGGTCATTTACAACCCGAAACAACTGAATTAAACATGACAATTTCTGTAAATCTTTTATACATAGACTTCTTTTGCATAGCGCTTCCTCTTCTTCGCACATCTGGACAATTTTTCCCCCATAGAACAGACGACTTTTCTCTATTTTAACTATATTTTATTACTTATAAATCTTGTTCTGAATTGTTCAAATTGTTTATGTATTCCGTCTTGATCGTATATTTTTGTTAAATTTAATGTTTTTCCACGAAAAGCGCCCCTAGTGGACATTTATGAATTAAATCTTTTTCGAAATTGAGTGCATGTCTTATATAGTCTATATCCACTAGTACACCACACCCACATCACACCACACCACATCATTGTGCCTAGAGCTGAATTGCCCTTTACAGTTTGGAAATGATGTTTGCGACAAGAAGTCTGATTGGGTTCTGTGACGCTCTACGCTCATATGAGATCGGGACCTAAGCAGCTTAAAGTGGATTCGAACCACTACAAGCATCCATGGCACCACTGGGACTCAAACCCGAAACCTGTGGCACCGAGCGTCCAGACACTCGACAATTCAGGCCCCATAGTCTATATATACCAAATAATGTTTACAATCCTTCCACCCCGTTTAAGCTATAGTATGCTGTTTATAGGAAGTTTAATTATAACCACCCTGTGCTTTGCTAAATGCTATCACTGGCACTGCAGCTTTTGCTTTTACATTAACTATGGGTAACGAATAGTTATGTATAAAGAAACACATTTTTTAAGCATAAGGTTTTTTAAACATAAAACAATATAAAGGCTCAATGCAAAGTCCGGGCATATTTATCATATTAATCATAAAGATTTTTTAAATGTTTATTCCTTGATAAGCTCAAATTTATCTTCGATATATTACTTCTTGTATTGTGCATACATATAAAAACCTTTTTGCTTTATATGAGTTTTACCAGACATATTCATTAATTCAGAAGAAATAGAAAAGATATCCTTTTTGAATGAAGATGTATGCCCTCTTGTTAATCTTTTTGTTTTAAAAACAAACACTCAATCGATCATACTCAAGATGCATCTTGGCGCATTACCAACTGTTTTCATTCAAAACTTTCTTCTTGTGAATTTTTTTTCCAGTCCTTTCAAAGTTGTGATTAATATGACAACTCAGTTTCAAATTTTTTGATTTCAACAAACTTAATCGTATACAGTATCCAATACACTCATAGTTCGAAATAATATATAGCTTAAATTTCTCTTTTTCAAGTCGTTTAGTCGAACGTCTTTAAATAGGCATCGAAATCATCTTTTTTCAAGGCCTTTTCCATTGTTTTATCGCCTGGGTTATGCTATCTATCTTTTTCCAGATTTATCAAAGCTTGAGCGAATTAGATTAATCACTTAATAGCCTTTGGGGATTGAGAAATACGTGCATCGAATGAAAAAAAGATGGACGGTTTAAATCAGATCTAAATATCTTTGC
>BPLR01012804.1:0-20886 GCA_021605095.1 Caerostris extrusa | reverse complement strand
AATAGATGGAGCTACAAAACTCATGCTATTTTTAAAAAGTGAACTTTTATATATTTCTGTAGTATCTGTGCATTTAACTTTTACGTAACTCATTATTAATTTGATCTAAAGTAAATACTTTCGAAATGCAGGAAATTTTTTTAACAATTACAACTTGATTGAGGCATTACTGCAGTAAGAACATTAACATAATATCTTTATATAAAATATTAGAAATTTTTTTAGTTTCTTTTAAGGAATGAAAAAAAAAAAAAGAGAACAATTATTAAAAGAAACATTCAGTTTAAGAGATTTTAAATTGGACATTATTGCTGAAATACCTATCAAACTTATTGCTTTCAGTTTTTCTAAAAGAGCTTACAAAATATAATTTATATTTAGAAACAGATATTACTTACGAAACTCACAAAAATTACAATAATATTTTTATGTACATTGATGTTTTAAGTAAATTTTATTAATTATTATTTTAATGGTTTATTTTAAGAATATAATGTCAAAATAATAAATCACATATAAAAAGGGCCGCATATAAAGAGCATGCATTATGAAAATTTTTTTGCATCATACATAATAAATCTTGATTTAAATTTTTATTTTCGATGTTTATGAATTTATGGTGAATTTTTTTTTTTAAATTTTCTTTTATAACAGATTATTATTTTTTGTTAAATAATACTATTCTTCTGATTTAAAAATCGAGTAAAAACAATACTTTAAAATATCTGAATTTATAAAATAAAAATAAATGTATATTTTCTTTTTTTCTCCCTTATTATTGTTAAAAAAAAAAAAAAAAAAAAAAAAAAAAAAAAAAAAAAAAAAACCACTCATTAATTTAAAAAATAGTTTTAAATATTATTTCTAACTCTAAACATATTTAATATTAAAGTTTATTACGAAAAAAAAAACACTATATCTTAGTACTGCTATTATTTAAAATTGATAAATTAAAAATATGAAACAGAAATACAATTATTTCAAATAAAATTAAAAATATAAACTAATTATTAATGCTAAAAATTTAAGTTTTCTGTAAAAAGAAAGGTATTTGATTTAAACAGCATCTACTATGTTCTTTAAAATGCATAACAACTATTCAAATTTTATGATTAATATGGATAAAATAAATTCAGAAAAAGTTATATATTTAAATATGTTAAGATAAATAAATAAACAAGAAATGTAATCAAAATGAACAATAACAACTAACAATTAAATGTTTAAAATTTGCAAAAATAAATGAGAGAAATTTTTTAAAATTTCTTTAGTAAGCAATTTAAAAATATCGTCTGCTTCAAAAAATGAATTAATATTTAGTAAAAATAAGAAATAAAAATATTATTGATTCAATTTCTTCAATATTGAATATATGTTAATGTAATCCAGAAAAACTACAAAATTCTACTTTTATTTATTTATTTATTTATTATTATTATTATTTTTTTTATGCTTGGATTTAAAAAAAAAAAAAAAACCCAATCGAAATTCAAATAACAAATCTTGAACCGTGCTGCCATCTACAATACAGTTCAGGAATTATCTCGAAATTTCTCGCTAAGCCTCGTTTACTGGAGAAAATTCTACCGCTTTCTACCCCTATCTAGACCGGGAGCGCTGGTATATAAGTGCGCTCACCGATGCTTAAAAATATTCCGTTTAAATGTATCCTTCAAATCTGCAATATAACAGATGCCATTTTAACTTTTAATTACTTCCCAAATTCGTGGAAAATAGCTAGAATTCTTCCCATTCTTAAGCCGGGCAAAGATCCTTCTTCTCCTAATAGTTATCGTCCGATTTCGCTACTCTCTACTTTCAGCAAAATTATTGAACGTGTCATCGCGGATCTACTTAACCAAGAATCAAAAGCACTCAATATTTTAATTTCTCAGCAATTTGGTTTCATGCAGGATCTCTCCACCACGCATCAGCTGTACAACTTAACTGAAACTATTCATGAAGGATTTTCTTTGAAGCAGGACACGGCGGCAATATTTCTTGATGTGGCGAAAGCCTTTGATAGGTATGGATTAAGGGGCTAATTTATAAATTAATTCATTTTAACTATTCTCCATATATTATCAAAGTAATTTTTAATTATCTTTCTGGGCGGAGTTTTATTGTTTCTGTCAATAACATGGATTCAAAAAATTGCAAGATTCTCGCGGGGGTTCCTCAGGGATCGATCTTGGGACCTTTCCTGTACAATCTTTATACTAACGACATTCCACAAGACCACAGAATTAAATTAACATTGTATGCTGATGATACAGCAATTCTTACTCAGGGGAGGCGATTACACATTATTCAGAAAAATTTACAAAACTACATCAACACTCTTGAATTATGGCTAGAAAAATGGAAAATTAAACTTAATGTCGCGAAAACTGAAGCAGTGCTATTTACCAGGAAAACTGTTTATAATCCACCTAACATACTAATCTCTAATACTAACATTTCCTGGTCTAAAAGAAGCCAAGTATTTAGGTGTAATTTTGATAGACGACTAACATTTAAAAAGCTCATATTGACTACCTCCGAGATAAATTTAACACTCAATTTCGTAAGTTATATTCTGTTTTAGGCAGGCACTCAAAACTAACAACTGAACTAAAAAACTAATCTATTTAGCTTATCTTCGTCCGATAATAGCATATGCGAGTCCAGTCTGGGGCTCTACTGCAAATAGCAATTTTCAAGTCTTGGAAAGATTGGAAAATAAAGTTATACGTATGATTGTTAATGCTCCCTGGTTTTTACGTAACAAGGAAATTAAATTTGCTCTTTCCATGCCTAGTTTTCGGGAATATGTGGCTAAAATTTCAACTAATTTCTACACTTCTCTCAATAGTTCTGACAATTCTGTCATTACTGCATTAAATACAATTGAATATGATATTTCTCTGCATACGTTTCGCAAGAGGCCACGCCATGTTTTAAATATTAATCAGTAGACTTGTTTTCTTTTTCACTTTTATCTCTGGTCCTGGTAATTTTGATTAGGTTCGCGTACCGCGTTTGTTTGTGTTTATTGATTTTGCTCCTGCGTGAGTGCTATGATGTGCTTCGGCTTCCGGTATTTTGGTTTTTCTTTTTATTTTGTATTTTTTGCTTTGTATATATTGTATTTTTCTTTTTGTTTCTATTTTTCTCTTTATTTGTGCAATTTGTGTTATTTATCAATGGGCAGTGACCGACTGCCACTGTATCTTATGTTGCCATTTGGAGGTCTGGTCGCTTCGCGACCAAGGTACTCCGTTTACCTACACCGATTCTCTCTGCAGCAACTGATTTGATCACAGCGAGTTGAACTCGGCGAATTGATCAGCGATTCTTTTTGCGTTCTAGCAATTTACTAGCTACTGTTCTTTTGTGCTATCTATTTTCACATTTGTGCTACATTTCTGCAATGGCTCTAGCATCATTATTGGACGACTATCTTCCAGTAGCGCCTAGTTTCGAACACCGCCGTCGACGCAACAGACCCCACTTGCTGAATGTCCTGGACATGCTGTAGACTGAGATTGACCAAACAGTCGGCCAGGTCGTTCGTCGGCTGCCGGCCGCCTTATTGGAAATGAATGACGCCTCCGAGACCAACGGCCGAAAGCGAAAGTTCAAGCCTGGCGCCATGTCTGTGTACGAACCGAAATCAAAAGTCCAAGTGACCACCAAGGACAATAAGTTCCAGGTGCAGCTGGACACTTCCAATTATCAACCAGACGAAATCAACGTGAAGGTGGTCAACGACAGACTCGCCATTTCTGCCAAACACGAGGCCAGAAGCGACGGCGTGTACGAGTATCACGAGATGACCCGAACCTTCGACTTACCAGAAGGTGTGGACCCAGAGAGTGTGACTTCCGAATTGAGTACCAACGGTCAACTGACCATCGAAGCTCCAATGAAGCCTGCAAATGAGTCATCGACAGATCATCCCTGTTCAAATATCCAAAGAAGTGCAGCCAGTAGAAAATTCTGAAAACAAGGACTCTCCTAAAAACAGAATAAATGATGTTTCGAATTTATTTAATATTCTAATCTGTCAAAACGTTTTTAAATCAGTTCCGTCTTGTTATATTAAGTTCCACGTTTTTGCCTATTATGCTAAAAGCATGAATTTTGTTTTGCAAACATTTCATGTGTAAATATATTTCATTTTTAATTTTTAAATAAAACAGTTTTATTTCAATTGTTGCGTTTCATTTTTTGTTTTGAAAATTATATTTGATATTGTTGATATTTAATTGATTTTATATGTTGTTGATAATAATCATTTTAAAATTTAATTTTATGGTTGAAATGATTTTTAAATGTTATGATATATTTTAAATATCAATGATAATTATTTTTAATTTCTCAAACTGAACCATAAACTATTTTTAAGGAAAGTATCTTTTTTGAGCTTTTATACTAGATTAAATAATAACTTCAAAAATTATCTTAATTAAATAAAAATGATCATTTAAAATTTAATTAAATTTAATTCGCAATAGGGTTTCATTATGGTTCTGCATCATTGAAACTATTCATTAGATTTAAATGTCGCTATAAAATAAACAATGGATATGAGGCTAAATTATTGAGCTTTTACGAAGAAAAAGTATTCTTATTTAATTAACAAAAAAAAAAAAAAAAAGTGAAAAAAGACTGTTTCAATATTTCTACACGTAAAATAAGTGACATGAATAATAAAATGGGAAGAAAAGACATAGTTTACTTTTGACTGGGACAATTCTTATATTTAAAGTGCACCCCATGATTTAAAAGAAAATCAAACCTTTCAGAGATCTATCGCAAAATCTTTAAACATCTCTATAGGAATTATTAACAAAATTGTAGATTTAAAGCTAATAAAAAAAATTATGCCCGCAAAAAATATTTGCAAAAGCCCTTTTTCAGCTTAACAGCTATGTGTAGATTGTTGTGCAATAATTATTTTGCAGAAATAGAAGTATGTAGTTACGATTGATAAGGCTTAGTGAGGAATCTGATTGCAACAGAGAAAATGATCAATTAACTACCGACAAAAGATGCGAAAAAGAACTTAAAATGTTGATTCAGAGAAATAAAGGAAAGTTTTGATAAAGGTTCTATGATTATCACTAAATCCTCTTATAATGGAAAACTTGAAAAGGCAAACTTAAAAAATGTCAAAATTATTATCAGAAACATTTCTTAGCACCTATTTTTAAAAGAAAATATTTCGTCACTTTGCCCAAAAAAATTTTTAGTGTGTTAAATTCTGTCAATTAAGGCTACCAGCTACATGTCTAAATCTACTTCTCTATATTTGAAAGAAATGAGAAATGAAAACAGGAAATGAGTCAACTCAATTAAATGCATCCCACCCAGGTCACTTTACGTGCCTTCTATAGATTACTATGAATTTGGTCTTTACGAGCAGCATCCCGAGATATTGGACTGACTCCTTGAAGATTGTGAAACAAAATCAATAACACATCATAACAAATTGTTTATTTTTGTTGTATATCGGTGGACCATCGTAATCCTCTATCAACAGTTCACCAACAGGTGATGAAGGCAGGATATTGTATTCTGGAAGAATTTTTAAGGGTAACTTTGCCATGTGTGTCATAAGAAAAGAAAACTCCAAGGCACTATGAGTTCTAGTGGACTAAGGGTCAGTCTCCACAAATGGCGTGCGTTTAGTTATTAATTTTAAAGAAATAAAACTAATAATAAAGGAAACGCACCGTGGGGAAGATGACAGCCATTAATGGCTTTACAGTAAGACTAGGAAGCTAAAGGAATTTTTCTCATTTCCTCCCAGATGACAAGAAAAAAAGTGTTATCTCTAAAAGAGTTCTTGGTAGAGATTAAACTTGTGTCCTTCCGGAAAGATTAGCGTTAAAATTAGGTTTCCATATATATATATATATATATATATATATATATATATATGTGAAACTTTCGGTTTAACACCTTAAAGATTACTCTGAGCTGAGTCGTGATGTTCTGAAATAATACGTATAAGAGATATCTTATACGTATTATTTCAGAACATCTGAGCTAATTTTCATAAAAGAACTTATTAAGATCGTATTCTCCACAATTTCATTTTTTGGATTAATTTCAGTTTCTCTCATGTTTCTTTGAAGTAGTAACATAATAACATCGATTTATCAATGAAATTCTTATCAAATCCTTAATGGATTATCCTGAAAATACTCATATCTTTTTGGAAAACCGCCTCATTAAAAAATTTTAATTTTGGACTAAAACAAGTATTTTGGTTTATTTTCAATTATTCCAAGGCCAACACCAACTTACTTTGTTATATGTTACGTCTGGCAACAGTCGTTCTATAGCGATTTTATATTTCACAGACACTGAATTCGATATCTTTCAATAACTAAAATATTGCCGAAATATTATTGACTCCTTGTCACTGCTTGCATTAATCTTTCATATATATATATATATATATATATATACATCTATATATATATGTATATATAATGTATATATATGTATATATAATCTATATATATATGTATAATAATATATCTTTCATATATATGTATATATAATGGCTAAATGGCAAAAACATGGTTTTTCATGATATAAAAAAAAAAAATAAAACATCCTGGTATCCATCCTAATAATTTAGTGATAGATTCGATTTTAATAAAACAATTTGTTCTTAAATAAACCTATGTTTGAAAAAAAAAACTTATCCATTAAGGGATTAAGTCATTCAGTCAAGCTCAATGAGCTGACCATAAAGATTAACGGAAAAATTTATATTCGTATATGGAATTCATTGATATTCTATAGATTACAAGAAAACAAAAATTTATCATGCCCATCCTTTTCAAAATCCACGTTTGAATTTCATTTCCCTTCTAGCAAATATTATGGGATCGATAGTAATGGTTTCCCTGGCCCCTTCTCACCCAGGAACTCCAATTATATCTGCACGATCTGTCTCCGAAATCGGCACTTCATTTCCAGCAATTCAGTTTCGGTTATAGCTGTCATTTTCTCGGCCATGGTTGCAGTGAAATCGAAAAAGTTGTAAATTCGGAAATACTTTTCTAGCTATATATTTATGCGATTTGAAACAAACATATATATCTGGCAGATCTAAAATGAAAAGTAATTACATTCCGGTTTGGAAGAAGATTATAGATCTTTTTGAAAACTTTTAGCTGTGAAAATGCAGATTCTTTACCCATTTGGCCATGTTTATTAAATATTTAAGAGAATTTGATACGTTCCAAAACTTTTTAATATACTTAATCAAAACATTCAAAGATTATAAAGTTTTGCAATATTGGATATGTTTTTAGGAAAAATTGATATCAGAAATTTTAAAACTTTATTTTCTAATAACTTATATAAGAATATTGCCGCATATTCTAGATTATTCAAAAATAATTCCATATTTCAGATTCCAGCTTTATGAGAATTTATTGATTTCAACAAATTTAATTGAGGTTGTCTTATTTGCTTTTGAATGGACTAAATTTTTGATCAGTTTTATGTATTTAATATCCATTGTGACTTTTCTATTTTCTTCTAACACTGCAGATATTAAAGCATGACTTTAATAGTCTTGTAAATTTAAACTTCCGTGAAAGTTATAGTTAACGAAGTTCTAATTCTTCCTGGGATTTTTTAAAACTGTACCAGTGTTATAATTCAACTCTTTTAACAGAAAATTTAAAAAAAAAATTGTAATCGGATGGTCCGATATACAAGTTTTTCCATAAAATTTAGAATTTAATGTAAGAACAAAATTTATAACAACAACAACAACAAAATAAATAACTAAATAAATAAAAATAAAAAATTCTAGAATTCCAAACGATTTTTCTTTTCTTGAAAAATCTCGTTTTCACTTTGAAATAACATTCTATTTGCTTTCATCAGACGATCTTTTTTTGAACAATTTTACATTATTTAATTATATAATTATTACCACTTGAAATATATTTAAATATTAAATACACGAAAAAAAAACCCTCTACCCAACATTTAAACTAGCAAATACTTTTAAGTTAACAAAAAACATTAACATTAAATAAAGTTAACATATCCTTTTCATATTTGTATAAAATATCGATATTTAAATCTTAATGAAATGCAACTATTTTTATTGGTATAATATATTTTTCACAAGATGAATTAAAATTACTGTATTGCCATCAATGGATGTATTATTGTTTGTAAATTTTGGTTTGTTGAACTTTGTTATTAACTTTAAAAATTACTTAAAATATTCCATATATAATATTACAGTTAAAATTACTCGTTTAATTTCTTAGACAGCAAATTTAAATAAAAAAAGAAATTTATTATAACATGAATAACAATTTTTAAAAATTAGAAATAATATTTAATTAATGCTTTTTAAGTAATTTGTTAATCATCTTTTAACTATAAATGTCTTGATTGTAACTGGGTGTGGTTTGATTGAGACACTGGTTTGAGAACTCGCAGCTTTATTGACACACGCACCAACACCATATGCGTACAATTAGAGACATACTCTATTTAACCCATTTAAAGAGAGGTAATTATAGATTCGTGGAAGGACTCCACTTCTAAGCCGAACATTCGATAATAGTTACTTTATTCTTTGATAGTCAATAGTATTAATTAAAAATATTTCAAAGATATATTATACATTTTGAAACATTTATTCTATTATCTTCTATTCGAAAACAAAAGAAAAGTATTGAAAATAATTGACAAATTATTATTTAATGTTCTAATTATATAAATTAGAACAAAGCACAGTTCTTCTCCAAACGACTTTTTGTTTCTTTTTAAAAAAAGTGATAATTTATTTCATTTGATTCATCGATAGTAATATTTATTCTATTGCATCGACGTTGTTTGTCTGGAATATATTATTTAGATAACGTTATAAGCGACGGTTGCGCGTTTTGCAATAATAAATTATTGAGTGATGAAACATACCAAAAGTATTTGTTGCTTTAAAACTACTACTCAGATGGCAGCAAATGTAAACAAGAATAGAAATGCAAACAAGAATAAACCCATTAATAATTTCATTTAAAATTTTAATTAAATGGAGATTGTAAATTTGTTTTACTAAAATTTTTGCTAAAATTGTTTTACTAAATTGCTAAATTTGTTTTACTAAATTGCTCAATTTGTTTTACTAAAATTTTTGCTAAAATTGTTTTACTAAATTGCTAAATTTGTTTTACTAAAATTACTAAAAGATTTTCAATTGCATTTTTATCGCATCTTTTCTACTTTTAAGTGTTCAGTACATTTAAACAAGAAATGATTTTGTACACGTTTGGTACGAGTAATAAAGAAGTGTGGTACGAGTAATAAAGAAGTGTGGTACGAGTAATAAAGAAATGTGGTACGAGTAATAAAGAAGTTTGGTACGAGTAATAAAGAAGTGTGGTACGAGTAATAAAGAAGTTTGGTACGAGTAATAAAGAAGTGTGGTACGAGTAATAAAGAAGTTTGGTACAAGTATTAAAGAAGTTTGGTACGAGTAATAAAGAAGTGTGGTACGAGTAATAAAAGAAGTTTGGTACGAGTAATAAAGAAGTTTGGTACGAGTAATAAAGAAGTGTGGTACGAGTAATAAAGAAGTGTGGTACGAGTAATAAAGAAATGTGGTACGAGTAATAAAGAAGTTTGGTACGAATAATAAAGAAGTGTGGTACGAGTAATAAAGAAGTTTGGTACGAGTAATAAAGAAGTTTGGTACGAGTAATAAAAGAAGTTTGGTACGAGTAATAAAGAAGTTTGGTACGAGTAATAAAGAAGTTTGGTACGAGTAATAAAGAAGTTTGGTACGAGTAATAACGAAGTTTGGTACAAGTATTAAAGAAGTTTGGTACGAGTAATAAAGAAGTGTGGTACGAGTAATAAAGAAGTTTGGTACGAGTAATAAAGAAGTTTGGTACGAGTAATAAAGAAGTGTGGTACGAGTAATAAAGAAATGTGGTACGAGTAATAAAGAAGTTTGGTACAAGTATTAAAGAAGTTTGGTACGAGTAATAAAGAAGTGTGGTACGAGTAATAAAGAAGTTTGGTACGAGTAATAAAGAAGTTTGGTACGAGTATTAAAGAAGTTTGGTACGAGTAATAAAGAAGTGTGGTACGAGTAATAAAGAAGTTTGGTACGAGTAATAAAGAAGTTTGGTACGAGTAATAACGAAGTGTGGTAAGAGTAATAAAGAAGTTTGGTACGAGTAATAAAGAAGTGTGGTACGAGTAATAAAGAAGTTTGGTACGAGTAATAAAGAAGTGTGGTACGAGTAATAAAAGAAGTTTGGTACAAGTATTAAAGAAGTTTGGTACGAGTAATAAAGAAGTGTGGTACGAGTAATAAAAAGAAGTTTGGTACGAGTAATAAAGAAGTTTGGTACGAGTAATAAAGAATGTGGTACGAGTAATAAAGAAGTGTGGTACGAGTAATAACGAAGTGTGGTACGAGTAATAAAGAAGTGTGGTACGAGTAATAAAGAAGTTTGGTACGAGTAATAACGAAGTGTGGTACGAGTAATAACGAAGTGTGGTACGAGTAATAAAGAAGTGTGGTACGAGTAATAAAGAAGTTTGGTACGAGTAATAAAGAAGTTTGGTACGAGTAATAACGAAGTGTGGTACGAGTAATAAAGAAGTTTGGTACGAGTAATAAAGAAGTGTGGTACGAGTAATAAAGAAGTTTGGTACGAGTAATAAAGAAGTGTGGTACGAGTAATAAAGAAGTTTGGTACAAGTATTAAAGAAGTTTGGTACGAGTAATAAAGAAGTGTGGTACGAGTAATAAAGAAGTGTGGCACGAGTAATAAAGAAGTTTGGTACGAGTAATAAAGAAGTGTGGTACGAGTAATAACGAAGTGTGGTACGAGTAATAAAGAAGTGTGGTACGAGTAATAAAGAAGTTTGGTACGAGTAATAAAGAAGTTTGGTACGAGTAATAACGAAGTGTGGTACGAGTAATAAAGAAGTTTGGTACGAGTAATAAAGAAGTGTGGTACGAGTAATAAAGAAGTTTGGTACGAGTAATAAAGAAGTGTGGTACGAGTAATAAAGAAGTTTGGTACAAGTATTAAAGAAGTTTGGTACGAGTAATAAAGAAGTGTGGTACGAGTAATAAAGAAGTTTGGTACGAGTAATAAAGAAGTTTGGTACGAGTAATAAAAGAAGTGTGGTACGAGTAATAAAGAAGTGTGGTACGAGTAATAAAGAAATGTGGTACGAGTAATAAAGAAGTTTGGTACGAATAATAAAGAAGTGTGGTACGAGTAATAAAGAAGTTTGGTACGAGTAATAAAGAAGTTTGGTACGAGTAATAAAGAAGTTTGGTACGAGTAATAAAGAAGTGTGGTACGAGTAATAAAGAAGTTTGGTACGAGTAATAAAGAAGTTTGGTACGAGTAATAACGAAGTGTGGTACGAGTAATAAAGAAGTTTGGTACGAGTAATAAAGAAGTTTGGTACGAGTAATAAAGAAGTTTGGTACGAGTAATAACGAAGTGTGGTACGAGTAATAAAGAAGTTTGGTACGAGTAATAAAAGAAGTTTGGTACGAGTAATAAAGAAGTGTGGTACGAGTAATAAAGAAGTGTGGTACGAGTAATAACGAAGTGTGGTACGAGTAATAAAGAAGTTTGGTACGAGTAATAAAGAAGTTTGGTACGAGTAATAACGAAGTGTGGTACGAGTAATAAAGAAGTTTGGTACGAGTAATAAAAAGTTTGGTACGAGTAATAAAGAGTTTGGTACGAGTAATAACGAAGTTTGGTACGAGTAATAAAGAAGTTTGGTACGAGTAATAAAGAAGTTTGGTACGAGTAATAAAGAAGTGTGGTACGAGTAATAAAGAAGTTTGGTACGAGTAATAAAAAGAAGTTTGGTAACGAATAATAAAGAAGTTTGTTATGAGTAATAAAGAAGCTGATATCCAAAAAAATTATCTGATAAATTTTTTAATGGATTAATGTAAGCCTTTTCTAAGTGTGTAAGTAAGGCCTATATAAGTGTGATCAACTTTTAATAAAGATTTTTAACAACCACATATAGAAATGATCTTCAGTATAGCATAGATCAGTACATCATAGAAACAATCTTCCATGATCCTAATGATGGTGCTTATTAATTCAGACCGCAGGAAAGTTCAATTCTGTATCAAGGCATTTCGAAGATTCTGAAGGGTTACAGAGGTTGGATTAAGTGCAGTAATATGTCTTCTCAGAGCTTCTTACGGTGATATACAACTAAGTGTACCACAAATATATCTGCCTACACACATTCATACACATATATGAATACACATAACATGTAGGCTGCAAAGTTCGTAGGCTGACACATAGATGGCTCTACTAGTATTAGATCCATATGATTTTTAGTTAGCCCTAACCTTCAAAATACACGTGTATAAATTAGACAGCTGTTGCACTATTAGTATGTGAGTCATAGCATTTTTAGTGAAGCAATTTTTGTTAGTTTGAAAAACTGGATAAAAAAGAATTTCGTACTTTAATACAGCATTACTTTTTGGCGAAAAATACTATTGAAGCCAAGGCTTGGTTCAATAAGCATTATTCGGACTTTGCACCAGGAAAATCAACCGTAGAGAAGTAGTTTGCTAAATTTGAACGAGGCGAAATGAGCACCGAGGAGGATGCACGCAGTGGACGCCCCAAAGAGGTTGTTACCGACGAAAACATCAAAAAAGTACACAAAATAATTTCTGATAACCGTAAAGTGAAGTTGATTGAGATAGCTGAGACCCTAAAGATATCAAAGGAACGTGTTGGACATATCGTGAATGAATATTTGGATATGCGAAAGCTCTGTTCAAAGTGGATGCAGCGCGAGATCACAATCGACCCAAAACAACAACGAATTGATGATCCTAAGCAGTGTTTGGAGCTGTTCAATCGTAATAAACCTGAATTTTTGCGTCGATATGTGACAATGGATGAAACATGGCTCCATCATTTCACACGGGAGTCCAATCGACAGTCAGCCGAATGGACTGCACGTGATGAACACTAAAATTGCTATAACTCACATACTAATAGTGCAACAGCTGTCAAATTTATACACGTGTCTTTTGAAGGTTAGGGCTAACTAAAATTCATATGGATTTAATACCAGTCGCGCCATCTATGTGTCAGCCTATGAACTATTCAGCCCACGTGTTTTATATATATATATATATATATATATATATACCACTAAATCTATCTCATGGATATAATAAGGATAACAGCGAATTTCCAGCACCTACCATATCCATAATCTTATTCAGTCACTTTGCAGACAAAATATGAATTCATTAGTAAAGAGGATAGACATCCATTGAATTGTCATACAATTGAAATAAGTGCGTGCGAGCGTTTCAATGGCGTGGTATGAGTGATACATAGAATGTTGGATGCATTATATACCACCTTGTGGGCACTGTTAATCTGTGTACCAGACTTCCAGTAGTGTGTAAAAAGAAGTATTATAGAAACAGTTAATACAAGTGTTTTGTGCTTCTTGCAGTTGGCTGAAAATGAAGAACATCTGTGGCACTTGTAGATCGATCTAACTTGTCTTCAGTTGTGCTTCTAAAAATTTATTCTGTTCTTACAAACGCCTTCCACAGTCTATGAATTAAAGAAGGGCTTGTATTCCACCCTCTTTCTGATATGGGAGAAATTCTGACACATTTCTATTTGCGCAATGGCTTGTTATCGTAAATGATGTCACGTATTCATACTTAAAACATGGGTAACTCGAAATTTTTCAACGCAGTTTTTATGTGCAAACACTATAGACGCTTCTAAAGCCTGTTTTTAGCTGTGTTTCCAATGACGTTAACCTACAACAGCTCTATTAATTTGTCTATCATATTCTAATAAATTACTTTTTAAAAAGTTATTTTTATTACAATTTACTTATTTGTGTACGTGTTATCCCATTTTTAAGATTACGTGTTTCCATTGTAATATCATTATTGGTTTGATGACATACATTTCCAATGACTTACATATGAATGGTCAATAGATAATATTCAAATTATAGTGAATGATTTAAATTCAGTATACTACTATTACTACTACACCACACCACACCACATCACTGTGACTAGAGATGAGTTGCCCCAATACAGTTTGGGAATGATGAGGGTGAAACTGAACGGAAACACGATGGAGGCGAGAAAGGTTTCTCAAAACTTACTTTTGGAGGAACAGAAGCTGAACAATGGAGGAAATTGTTTACAAAAAAAAAGAACAGAACAACAAAAAATTAAAATTAAAAAAAAAAAAAAATGGAGGAAATATGAAATTCGAGAATATACAAAATATATAAATACATAAGGTAAATTATTAGAAAAAATTAAAAGCAATGAACACTAGATTGGAGAATATACAAATCAAAGAGCTGAAGGAATATGCATCAAAGCAATTATTATATAAATTAGAAAAAGAGTAACAACCAATAAATAATTAGAGAGTAGAAGCAGTTGCTGCAAAATTATGAACAAGGGAAATATAAAAGCCAGGAACATATATTACAAGATAATAAGCAAAGCACATAACTAGATAATTGGTTTTCACATAAAAATTAGGAATGTGCAAATTAAAATTTGTATAGAATAACAAATGGTTTCAAAATTAGTTTACCCTAGATATACACACACAATGTACACACCCAAGCAAATTAAATTAATAAGCAAAATTTTCTTAAATATATGCACAAGCATAAATTATTTTGTAAAACAAATCACCTTAAATATGTAAACATAGTAAGGCTATATTACCTTGTGAATACGATCAATAATTTTCATTATTAAATCGGGAATTTACATTGATATTTTTGTACCCTCATGAGCATTATTTAGATTTTAAATTATTCATTATTATTATTTTTTTAATACTCAGGTTCACATTATATAATTATTTGATGGCATAGGCAAAATTTTTATCTCATTTATAATACTTTTTTAGAGTAAATTAGCATTAATAGTAATTTTTAAGTGTAATTATTTTCATCAATTCATTAAATTTTTGTACCCGTTTTTTCAATTCCTACTATTAGTTCACACTCTCTCTATACATATTTTTATATCTTGTTCAAATTTTCAATCGTTAATAAAATACTTTTTATTCATCCACTCAAGTTCAAATACATATTTTTAAACTTTTTAAAAATTTCTCTTATACAAGATATTTAGCAGGATGTACTTTTAGGAAGAAATACCGTCAGTGGCGAAACGTGTAGATTTCTTTTTCAGATTCTTTTTTTTCAATCTGGGTTCTAGTCTGAGTCAAGGAGGGAACAAAATGGAAAATGAAACATGTGAATAAAGGAGTGAGAGATGGAAAGTGTGTATGTGAGAGATAGAAATTGTGTGTGAGAGAGAGAGAATTTTTCTAACTGAAAAAAAATTAAGGAAAATTATTGATAAGGGACTTTATGTAATATAGTGAAAAAAGAAATTTGTCTTGCAATGTCAAAGTTGGTAGAGCGTCGGTGTAGAATCTTCATGCCTTCCGATCGAATCTCGTCGTAGCATAAAATATTTTTATTTGATTTTTAAATAAAAAATAACTGAAGTAAAATTTTTCTTTGTTAACCTAAGTAGGAATTGACTTAAAAAAATTTTTTTTTATATTACTTGTTATGAATTCGTTTTTTTTTTTTTACTTAAGAATAAATTTTAAATCAATATCATTTCTTCTAATTACAACTTATAACTATTTTTTTATTTTTGAATTCTTTCTATCTTTCACGAAAAACTATTAAATAAACTCTTTCTTTTGACACTATACACAGCAGTCAACGAGCCCTTATGATAACATCTTATCAAACATACTCCTACACAGTCCACAACAAAAGCATTACCTTCACCACTTCCGGCTTCATGGAACTATATTCCAAGAACTCTTGCAGTAGCGCATTATTAACCCCCAGTGGAACAACACAGCTGACAAACACTGAGCAACTTCCATGATAGAATCGTTTGCTGGTACCCTTTAATTTTCGTTTGCTTGGGACCACACCTACCCCCAAGGGATGGACACTCAGTTACACCCTCTTTCAGTAGCTGGCACAGGGCAAAAATCTTTTTGGAAAATCCTACAGGTTGCAAACATGGGATTCAATTTTCGTGGAACTTAACTGTGACCTTAACTGTACTCATACCACAGGTTTTTCATGAGAATAATATTTCGAAATTGGTGACATATTCGGTAATTTTATCTACGTCCTTGTATGGCTATTAATTGTAATTCTTTTTTGTCAGATATGATGGATCATCTATGCATTTTCATGCTGGTGCCCTTACATCTTCAGTTAAGATATTTTTTATTATGAATTTATTCACACTTTTCTTTCTGTTTACGTATAATCAATTCGCTTTTCAGAAATTGTGGGTAGTTTCTAGTAAAAAAAAATTTATGGAAAGTTATTTGATACAGAGCGAAATTGTTTTGTTGTTATTTCATTGGTTGAATATTGAAAATCAAAGTCTCACGTAAAAGAGATTTGTTTAATAATTTTCATAAATATTTTGTCCCTTATTTCGGGAATGGAAAATATATATTAATTATAGATAACATCCCTCTATTAACTCTTAGATTTCTAAAATATTCAGCGCTTTCATTTATGAACAATTTTGAGATTTAAAGCATAACATGATTTTTTAACATGATACGAATACTGAATCATGTTATGCTTTAGATCTCAAGACTTGTAAAATGAAAAATAGATTTTTTAAAAACTAAATAGTTTTTTTATTAAACTAATAAGCAATTAAAAGTGTTGTATATTAATAAAATATATCTTTTTCTTTTAGTCGTCAAATTTAATAGCAATTTTTAAAGTTATATATGGTTATTATTTCTATTATTCTATTTTTAAAAGTTATATATGGTTATTCTCTAATTTTTATTTCTACAAAAAAAGTTACATTTTTTATTTCCAACAGCTTTCTTTTTGATAGTGGATAATGAAGAATGGATGGATGGATTCATTTTTATGGATAATGAAGAATGGATAATGGATGGATTCATTTCATCGATAATGAAGAATAATGGATGGATGGGTTCATTTTATGGATAATGAAGAACATGAAATTAATCATAAGCACTAAATATTTTGAAATATTTTCTTTAAATGATAACACATACTAAAAGAAATATAATTTCAGAATATAGCAAAAAAAAAAAAAAAATGATGAATCGTGTATTATAATAAAATACATATGATGTTGAAAATTAAGAGAACTTTCATTTTTTTATTGATAGGAACTAGATAAGAACTACTGAATAGATTTTAGTGATGTTATGTACACTGAAGTGACAAAAGTCATGGGATACCTTCTTAATATCGTGTCGGCCCTCCTTCCGCCCGGCGAAATGCAGCAACTCGACGTGGCATGGACTCAACAAGTCGTTGGAAGTCTTCTGCAGGAATATTGAGCCATGCTGTCTCGATAGACGTCCATAATCGTGAAAGCGTTGATGGTGCAGGATTTTGGGCACGAACAGACCTCTCGATGATGTCCCATAAATGCTCGATGGGATTCATGTCGGGCGATCTAGGTGGTCAGATCATGCGTTGAAATTGTCCAGAATGCTCTTCAAACCAATCGCCAACAGTTGTGGCCCGGTGACATGGCGCATTGTCATCCATAAAAATCCCATCGTTGTTTGGGTACATGAAGTCCATGAATGGCTGCAAGTGATTCCAAGTAGCTGAACATAAGCATTTCCAGTCAATGTTCGGTCCAGTCGCACCAGAGGACCAAGTCCATGCCATGAAAAACAGCCCACACCATTACGGAGCTACCACCAGCTTGAACAGTGCCTTGCTGACAGTTTGGGTCCATGGCTTCGTGGGGTCTGCGCCACACTCGAACCCTACCATCAGCTCTTACCAACTGAAATCGTGACTCATCGGACCAGGCCACGGTTTTCCATTCATCTAGGGACCAACCGATATGCTCACGTGCTCACGAGAGTCGCTGCAAGCGATGTCGTTCTGTCAGTAAAAGGCACTCGAGTCGGTCTTCTGCTGGAATAGCCCAAGAAAGCCAAATTTCTCCGCACAGTTCTAACAGACAAGTCCCTTGTACGTCCCATTGATTTCTGCGGTTATTTGACGCAGTGTTGCTTGTCAGTTAGAATTTACGACTCTTTGCACACGTCGCCGGTCTCGGTCGTTAAGTGCAGGCGGTCGACCACTGCGCTGTCCATGGTGGGATGTTATGCCTGGAAATTTCCTACTCGGCACACTCGGCAAATGTTGAATTTTAACGATTTCCGAAACGGCAGATCGGGTTCAAAGTCTGTTAATTCCCGTCGTGCGGTCATCATCACGTCAAAACCTCTTCAACTTGAACAGAAATGAAAGCTTATACCTGTTCTGTCGCGATGCTACTGCCATCTGAAAATTTGCATATTGCTATCCCATGACTTTTGTCATCATCAGTGTATAAACGTATGTTAATAGACTTATGAGTTAAAATACATAACTACATAGTGTTATGGTACAAACTCATCATTGCTCTGCCATTTCAATATTGAAGTCATAAACAGAGTTTACAATATCGAACAAAAATGGGATAATGTTGTGTTAGTGTTTGATGGGATAATGTTGTTTTGACTTAATAAAGCTTTTTCATAATGTAAATTCATACTGAAAACACGACGTTTATTAGTTCATGGGCAAGTTGGTCCCAGCAACTCTGGATTTTGTGGCCTTGGATGGTTCTCGGTACGGAGAAGGGTGGGTGTTGTATTTACCCTCCCAAGGGTTTTCCAGGTATAATTTGTGGGGTTTACATCTGAAGATCTGGCAAGCCAACTCCTCCGAAGAATATAATAATTAAAAAAAATTCGTTGACAAGAGGAGTCCTACGAACAAGTGTTGTCAAATATTAAAATTAAAAATAAAAAAGGAGAAAGTAAAAGGTTCTTGATCGCCCTGGGATCTTGACACCGTTCACATCTAAAGATGTGCCCCTGAGGGGAGATGGGTGTGTGCTCCACGAGTGTTGTGGATGGTTTTGGATAGCCTGACATTAAGGGAGAGAGTATACCCTGATTTCTGAAAATCTTTCATTAGTTTGCATTGCCTATTATATTACCATGCATCTGACTGCTGCTGTGTATGGCGTGATAGAAAGTACTATAATTCTTCTTCTTTTTTTTTTTGTTTCGAAGTAGAATAGATTTTTTTCGGATTTCTTTCGAGTGACTCAGGTATCTTGTTGCCGCCATCACTAGAGAAATTAGAAGCATTGCAAGGTATTTTGAATATAAGATCGAAGAGGGCAGTTTAAATATCTTGTATTAAATGTTTCATTGACTCATTAGAACACTGAATTGTTATTCTCCAAAATTATGATATCCCCAAATCCGATAACCCTGCCGAGGAATCTGGAATCAGAGTAACATAACAAATTCGGATTCGATACGACTTCTTTTGTGTATTGAAGGTTCTGTGAGGTGAGACTTAGATTTATATACGAAAAACAAAAAAGATTTCGACTGTAAGACATTAGCAGTTTCAGTGGGTGAATTATGTCACCAGAACAAATTTTTTTTTGTATGGATTTAGAAATTACTAAGTTTCCTCGTATTAATTTTTTTTCAATGGCAAATGGTGGTTTTGATAAATCAATTTCCCGATAAAGATAGGGACAAAAAATGTACGGTTTTTGCGGTTTGTAATACTTAGTGTGTTAGGGTGGCGAATTAAGGCCTTCACCATCTCAGAATTTAGAGGAATATGCTGGAAGCATCCATAAAGAAAGAAGAAGAAAAAAATTGATTTCAGATCGTACCGCCCTCTTCAAGGAATCCAACAAGAGAAAACATATATCTCTAGTGGTGCAGCTTGGGACCTATACGATCAGGATAACCTCCTAAACTGATTCAAAAGTGTGCTCGGGAAATGGTCCATCATTTGAATCCTAAACAGTGCAACTAGAATCTGTATGGTTACTACCAGCGATTGGATACATCAAAAATTAAATTTACCTCCCGTCTACCAGAAGCGGAGGTAAAAGAGACGTGTTACAGATACAAATGCCACAACACCAACTGACCCAACCCCCAGAATCGCTTTCTTTTCCTGGGTCACGAGTAGCCATGAACGACAAATACGTTGGTCAGAATACTAACAGTTTAAACAAAAAGTTTAACAAAACTAAAAAGGTTATATAATGCGATGACTAAAAAGGGAAAATAATTTAACTACACAATAAAAAATGGAAAATTTAATGCAATCATAAAGATGCATAAAACTAACTCAACATCTATAGTCTCGACGCGTCGTAAAGGTAAAAATATTGAAATCTAAGGTCAGATCGGACACGATAAGCTCCTGATAGAAAGGAAAACCGTTCCTGTAGACTTCAGAAAGAGTAAAGAAATAAGAATTCACCATGCACTCACGAGAACTATATAGTGAACAGCTTGTGAAAGAAGAAAAAATGTTTAAATAAGCTATACTGGAAATGTGTGGTAACCATAGATTGTTCCATAGTTTTAAAAATTACAAGTTGGTTAATTTGTAGTTTAGGCTTAGCGTAGTGTAGAAAATAAAGTATATGTTTGTGTCAACATTTATTATCAATTCTAACATTTCAATAATCATATTCACCTTATGTTCACCATTTTTCGGAAGCTAAAATTTCTAATTTCGTGAAAGTTAAAAAGCGTGATTACGCAAAATTTAACCAACGCCGTCTTCAACTGCGAATATACAGATATTCGGCGTAATCTGTGCTAAAGAAGATCACGAATTCCCCACAGATGAAATGTTAGTTTTTGTTCAAGAGAGGCCGCAAGATGAGGTAATGTAGGCATCATCACTTTTTAATGTACCGTCGGTCATTCTATTCATATC
>BPLR01012803.1:0-12868 GCA_021605095.1 Caerostris extrusa | reverse complement strand
AGGTATCACAATGCAAGAGCTTTCTGATGGCAAGTGGTGTTCTTTAAAAAATGCTAATGATTTGGAATGTAATTTCAATTTCTTGCAATTCATCAGCATTAATTTGTGCATCTGCTATCAAGTCATAATCAACAATAGGTGAATCGATGTTCTCAATTCTAGACAGTCTGTCTGCTACCACATTGTTTCACGACCACTGATATGGTATAGGTTAGTAGAGAATTGTGAGATATATTGTAGGTGTCTTAGTTGTCTCAGGGGAGGCTTTATCATTGTTTTGCTTAAAAGCGAATGTTAACGGCTTATGATCAGTATAAATATCAATCTCGACCTTCAAGTAAATGCTTAAAATGTTTAATGGATAAATATATACCCAAAAGTTCACGGTCGTAAACGCTGTAATTTTTCTGAGCATCATTAAGTTTTTTTAGAAAAAAATGCAATTGGCTTCCATCCATTTGGTTCTTTTTGTTGAATAACTGATCCAATAGCCCAATCAGAATGCATCTGTGAGCAGAGGGTAATCTGAATTGGGATATGCCATTAACGCTATTTGAGCAACATCTTGTTTGCATTTTCAAAACTTTGTCTAGTTTCATCGGTCATGGTATTTGGCGTCGATCTTTTTGTAGATCCTTTCAAAAGTTCATGCAGAGGGGCTTGAGTTTTTGCGGCATTATTTATATAATTACGATAAAAATTGATCATTCCTAAGAAGGAACGTAATTCGTGCATAGCTTCTGGCAATGGATATTCTATAATAGCTTCGATCTTTTGTGGTTGAGGTTGTGAGCCTTCCGCAGATATTTGATAGCCTAAAAAAATTATTACAGCTACTCCCAAAACTGATTTTGCTAATATTAACTGTAGACCATATTTATCTAAGCGCTGAAAAACTATTTTTAAGATGTAAACGATGTTCTTCCTCGCAAGAAGAGGCGATCAACATCATCTAAGTATGGAAACACAAGTCTACACCATAAAGAACTTTTATTTATAAACCTTTGAAATGTTGCAGGGGCATTTTTGAGACCAAAACTCATCACATTGAATTGATAAAGTCCAAAAGGTGTGATGATGGCAGTTTTTGCCTTATCTTCATCTGCTACAGGAATGTGATAATATGCTTTAGTAATGTAAATTTTAGAAAATATAGTTTTATTAGATAAAATATGTTGAAAATCCTGGATTCGAGGTATGTTATATCGATCAGGTATAGTTAAATCATTCAATCTTCTACTAATCACCACACGGACGAAAAGAACCATCTTTCTTTGTTACTATATGTAAGGGACTTGCCCATTCTGAGCTAGATGGACTAATAATGTTATTGTCTAGCATATATTTAAGAAGTTCTCTTTAGCTATTTCCAACCGTTTGGCATCTAATTGTCTTGCTTTACAATTTATAGATTGCCCTTTAGTTATAATATGATGTTTTACATTATGTTTAACATTTGAAAACAAGAAAATTTGGTTTTGTTATATTGGGATACATAGAAAATAAATCAGAATATTTACATAAGCTGCTCGTTGTATTTACACTTTCATTAATAGAGATAGGTGCAATGTCACCATAAACTGCAGGTTAGTTACCACCAATTAATCTTTTATACTTGATATCAATTAATAAATTGAACTTATTTAAAAATCTGCACCTAGTATAGGTTTACTACTTTTTAGCCACAATAAACGGGAATTGAAATTCTCGGCGCAAACCTAGATCAAGATTTAAAATTTCTGTACCAAAAGTATCGATTGTAGTATTATTTGCAGCATATAATTTATAGTCAATAATAAATTTGTGTGTAGAAGTATGAGGAATAAGACTTTACGTCCGCTCCACTGTCAACCAAAAAAAGCGTAAACCGTTTTTTTGTCGTTGGCAAAAGACGGTATTACGGCAATGTTTTGCATTTTCAGCAGCAGAGTCTGCAGTTAATTCTGTTAAGCTGATTCTGGTTTTCCGAAGGATTATTTCTCCATGCACATGGAGCTTGGCATTTATCAGAAAAACATTTTTCTCGAAAACGAAAAATGGTAATAACAGTATTTGCCAGAAGGATTATAATAGCGATTGCGAGACTTACTTCGATGAGAAGAAGAGTATCGACCTCTATGTCTTGATAGGGAACGAGAGTTCCTTGTGACACTCAGTTTTTCAAGTTTATTATCCAAAGAAGCAATTTGTTGTTGTAACGCAGTTATGGCATCTGATCCTGATGAAACATTATTGCTTACGCAGTGGTTCTTGTTTTGGTTGCATTTCAAGAATACGATCCGCCATTAATGCCAGTTTTTTCAATTCCTTCATCACTAACTAGTAAAAATATTCCGCACGGAATCAGGCGTTTTTTTGTAGAAATAATGTTAATACTTTATCAGTAATTCCATCAGTAGCCAGGTTTCTCATTTTTTGTAAAAGTTGACTGGGTTTAAGATCTCCCCCAAATCAAGTCCTGTAAGTACCTTTTTTACGCTCATAAATTTTCCAGTGAAATGTAAATATCTACATCGGGTCTCAAATTGCCATGGTTTTCCTGTCAGTGACGAGTCTTAAAAAATATAGACGAAAATTATTGTCCCGTCTCGTGCTGCCATCTCGTAGTCAGATTTACTACCATAAACATTAGGGAAAACATTAAGATTAGTAAAATTGCATTATTAACTTTAACATTATAATTCGAAATAAGCTAAGCGACTTCGCAGAATTGCTTGAAGGTCTATAAGTGTACCGCTTTGGCGGAAGGGAGAAACTATCTTCGTTTTAACATTATCACATATCGACTATAAGAATTTGAAATAAAATTATATTTACTTCTTTTTAAGGCAATTAGGATATCATTGTATACAGCTTGCACATTGTTGATCAAATTCTCAACCATTTATCAGTTACTACTAAGTTTTTTCTGCATTAACACCAAGTAGAGGTTTGTGTAGAGGTTTTTGTGTGCGCGCGTGTGTGTGAAGAATGCTCGTATGTCATCTTCTACTTGAAATACACCATCAACATTACTGAGCATGTTCAATTTGTGATGTCTTGAGAGTATTGTGGTGACTAGTGGTTTAACGGGCAGATCTTGTGTCATCCGGATCGAGTTGTTAATGCCAAAATAACTGAGAATCCCTTCCATGAATTGGATAGTATCCACCGGATTTAAAGGTTTTGATGGTTTCTTGTCAATGTCATTTTAAAAAAATTTTGAATGCAATTGTAGACCCGTCTGGTGCTGCCGGCTCGCAGTCAGAATTGTTACTATCAAGATTATTAAAATTGTTAGTGCAATTAACTTTAACGTTATAAATATATGAATCATTTGCTATGGCCGTATTCACATAACCACTAAAAAGTCGATATGTGTGCTGGTTTGCGGACACAGAGAATCCATCTTCGTTTCTTTCTTATTTTCTGCTATAGCATTATCAAGCATATCGACAGTAAGAATTTGGAATACAGCTATTTTACTTCTTTAGAGCAATTTGGATTTCAGTTTGTATAGCTTGCACCTTATTGTTGTACTCAATCTATTTGTCAGTTCCCACTAGGGATTTCTGGATAACCACCATGTTTGACTACGAGTTTTGTGTAAGTGTGTGAGAAGAGTGCTCGTTCTCATATGTTATCTTCTAAACTTGAAATGTATCAATCGAAGTGAGATATTATTGGATGTTGTTCGACTTTCTATGTCTTGGGAGGCTTGTGGTGGTTTAATACGCAGAAGTTCTGCCATGCGGATCGAGTTATTTATGCAAAATAACTGGGAATCACTTCCCCAAAAGATAACAATACTGGTCAATGATCCAGTAGTCGAGTGTTTAATAATACTAACTAGGTTAGACTGGTTAATAACTAATAAATTTGGAAGGAAGGTCTTTCCTTCCGAATTGCGGCTTAACATTCTTGAAGTGTCCGGTTATTAAATGTTGGCCAATATTATTATATACTTTTATATGATGTCAATTAATTGTCTTGTAAATGCAAAGATAAGCATTTAAAGAATAAACACTTGATTAAAAAAATAATCATTTAGTTTCATTCAGATTATTTAAAATTATTATTATTTGTAAAATTATCTATTTCTGCTATGTACTGTTTTTATACTATTTATTGTTGCTTTTTTCGCAAGATTTTTCCCTTTATAATTTTAAACGATTGTGATGCAGGAAAATAAATTTTAAGGCTTAAAAAAAAAAAAAAATTAAAAACATTAACTAACGCAAATAATGCATATTTCTGTAAAATAATATCAATGAGATGTTCTTACAAAAAAATTTAATGAAAAAATAGTCTTAATTTAAATTTCTTAGTTATTATTATTAACTATTTTAATTAATTATTTAATATTAATTATTTTGTGGGTATGCTTCCTCATAATAAGTATAAATTAATTTTAAAATAAAAAAATAATTAAATATCAACCTTTTCTCGTTTTCTCTAAACCAACATCTTACATTTTTTTTTTTTGTCCACTTTTAGTGTAATTAATCCATGTTATTCTATAGCAATCCGATAAATACATTAAATTCTCATCAATTGTAACGATATGCACTTACACATCATTGCCAAATAAATTAGACAGAGAACCATGCTTTTGTGTTAGCCAGTGAAAGTCATGGTTTTTCTTTGTTTTGTTTTTGATTATCTTGAAACAAGATTTTATAATTTTATTTGCTGTTTCCATAGAAATGCATAAAGATTTTTCCATAGTTCTTTGAGGAGGGAGGGGAAGGTATTGATTTTCAAACCACGAAATGTAACTTTACATAAAATGAAATGTATCTGTATCTTGGTTAGGTATGCAATTTTTCCTCGTAAAATAGATATTCTTTTTACTTCTTTAAATTATATCACAAATTTTACAATTTATGCAAATAAATTTCTGGTTTATTTCCATAAGAAAGATATATTTTATTTTGACACGGGTCAAATACGCTAAACATATAATTTCTAGTTGTTGTTTTTTTATAATTTTGTAGATCATCGTCATTAAAATAGTGCGATTCATAAAAGGAAATGTTGGTAGCCATGAAATTTCGGTGACACTAACTCCTTACGTTAAATTCACTAGTTTAGCTTATTCTTTTGATAAAGAATAAGCAAAACCATTATATAAGGAATAAGCCAAATCCTGTATCAGTGAACATTCAGGAATGATACTTAAAATTCAACTTTAATGTCATTGTAAGGGTACAAACTCTTTTATAAGCAAAAATTATGCTCATAACTCGACAATAAAGATAAAACGTTGTCATCTCGTTATGATATTCGGTTTAATTTTATTTCTTTCTAAGAAATCCCTCATATATTTTTGTTCCTCTAAAAAGACAGTAAAGTATAGAACAGCTGTTGTATCACCTACTTATGGTTATTATTTTTTTATTCTTTCTATCTCCATTGTTTCAAGTTAGATTATGTCTACAAGTTTTATTTATACTTTTTGCTTACGTAAGGACGTGTTATTTATGAGAGCAGCTGTTTTACGATACTTCATTTACATGCATAAATACATGTTTCACTTTTGCTGCAAAATAATTTTATATATTTTGCTGAGTCATTAATTCATCCGTTCGTACAACATACTAGTGTTTTTAAGTGCGTTGGTTTTTATATTCAAATGGATTTTTAAGCGAGCTATAAATTGGAAATATTTGCATAAGAAATAGATTTGTTTTCCTGTCCTCTGAGTTACTGAATAAACACTTGGATAACTGCGCTGTTTAAACCAAGTTTATCTTATGATGGTATCAAATCTTATGTCTTTGTTCTGTAAATATTAATCATTTCTTGTTCGTTAAATCAGTGATCAGTTTTTGCTATACTATAATTATGTATTATCATAAAAGTTATGATGATCAGTCATCATTATAATTTTTTTTGATGAATAATTCATTCTTGCTGTAAAAATATTAGCACGCTTGATGTAATGAGTTTTTTAAGTTCATTAAATTTTACATAAAATAAATTGGGAATTTGAAATAGCTATTGTAACTATGCTTCCTCTTATAAACTGGCAAGAGCGCCCCCTGTGGTATTCAAGAGAAATGGTCAGTTGTCTTACAGACTCTCACCTAGATTTTTATTTTTTAAGTACATGTTTTTTAAAAATTAAACAAAATTTACTCTATTTTCCCAAGATATTTCTAATTTCAATTATTAAAAATTCTTGGCCTAATCAGTGTTTAAAAAAACTACTCGAAAAGAAATTAGAGATAATTGAGGCACAGAATTTGACTATTTCACATAGATGTTTAGAATTTGACTATTTCAAATCAATGTGATTTAATTTTGACTATTTACATAGATGTAAAAAAATTTGACTATTTTACATAGATGGAGATTGTAAATATTTACTAACTTTCCGATTTAATAACTGTAATTATATAGGGTTCACGAGGGCTTCTTTTACCTTCAAATGAAACAAGAAAAATGTGGATACCACTTAGTAAATCATCCCTATAGGGTTTAAAAGCGATTACTCATAAGTCAATGTCCACATATATATATATGTGTAACTCCATTTTTTTTATTTCTTAGAATTATTAATGGCTTTACTAATTATTTAACATGTGATTCTCTCCTATTCCTTTAAAATCAATCATCTTACCTTATACTTATTTAACAACATTTCACAAATAATTAATCAAAATATTATTATATGCATTTTTGCTTTTAATAAAAGATTTATTTAAAAAAAAAAAAAGGTAACATCAACGTTTTGAAATATTTTAAAATGCTTTAACAAAATCATAATCTTTCTGTGCGTTATTTTTTAATAAATGTGTTTTCCATAAAACAGTAACAGACAATTTATATATATATCTCTAACAGACAGGAATGAAACTTTTTAACAGACAATTTATAACTAAATATTAGCATTTTGATTTTAAAGTAAAATTTACAATTATTTTTTAAATGAATTTCAGAAGTTCAGTTTTGATTGTAAGAGAAAACTATTTTCGAACGTTAAAAAAAACAAATACCCAATTTTAATTAGTTAATAGTTTATTAGGTATACAACACAACTAAATTATTTATTAGTATAAAATTTAACAATAATAAAATAGTTTAAAGAAGGCATCTGTACAAAGTATTTAAATTTCATAACTTAAAAACCTATTTACAAATATTAAAATACTTTTCTTCCTTAAAGTCAGAAGTCCTATTGTTTTATTATGATTTTCCTGAAAAAAAATAAAACCAAATTAATATTTTTAATAACTTTTATAATATATATACTTACAAGTAAAAAACAAATTTTAACTTTAAATAATTTCGGAATATATTTAAATAAAAAAAAAAAAATTCTTTATTTTGTCGTAAAAACATCTTGTTTCTATATGATATGGGTAAATTCTTATAGATTTTTAGTCAGATTTCCAAAGCACTAAAATTTTGTAACTGTAAATAAATAATTATGAAACTATGTATCATTAGATAATCTGAAGCCTTTTGACATGCACCTTTTATTGAAATTTTTTATTTTCATCTGTTGTTATCATCATCATCATCAGTGGAGCAGGTGCCCCATGGTGAGCTAAGGCCGCCTCCTTACTGGCAGATTTCGATACAAAAGATATTATTTTCACCTGTATGTTTGTTTGTAACTGACTCTTTGGGCTCGATTTTGCCCTACTTTAAGCGATCAGATTTAATTTAAACGTTGTAGACATATCAAGGACCGACGACACTAAAATATTTTGATAAGTGTATTATCTCATTATGATTAGGATCGCCCGGATTAGTGATTTTATTTTAACTTATGAAGAGCAATTTAACCCATGTAGAATGAAAGTACCTAAGACATTCAAACCTACGTGGGACTGTGGCACAACGGATAACGCGCCTGACTACGGGTCAGGAGATTCCATGTTCGAATCCTGGCTAGCTTGACATATTCGCATTCAGTCTTTGTTTTACTCACAATTAAATCATTGTAAGAACTACAGTTCCAATCATCCGTACTGGGACCTCATTTAAATATTATAGTTTAAAAACACTAAAAACCGTGTTTTTAAACTATAATTTATTTATTTTTTACTTTTTAGTTTGATTAACATAAGAATAAAATGACTGACTAGAAAATTAATGTCACTGTTTTAAAAAGCGTGGGGTGCTCGATATCAATCGTTAGAATTTTCACTAGTTATATTCCGAAATGCAAAGTTAGTTAAAAAATGTCATACAAACCACTCACTCTTTTTAGAACAGTGACATTCGTTTTCTCGTCAGTAATTTTATTCTTATGTTAACAATTATTTCTTACTTATAGTTTGATTAACTCTAAAAGAGTGTTTAGTTTTTTTAAACTATAATTTATTTTTACTAGGTAGAGTTACCAACAGTAAGCCCAAAGCTTTATGGTCACATTAAACCTGAACTTATGGTTTAAAGTGGATTCCGAACCACTGCAAATATTCCTGACGAACCACTGTGAGCACCAGAGCTCTAGTCATTTGAACCAAATTAGTGTAGCATAATAATTTCATTAATTTTTACATGAAATTTTGCCTTCAGATGTCTTTTCTATTATTTTTAATTTAATATGAGTTATTGAATTTTCATAAACGGTATTTTGTTGAGCTTTCCCCCTCTCTATGACAAAAAAATATTCTGGGTGCCCGTCTATATCAATGATACCACATTCTTCATGTAAGAGATATAACAATATTTACACTCAAGAGCCAAAACATTATGACCCCCTGTCAATAACGAGTTGGCTATACATATATATATATATATATATATATATATATATACACTGAAGTGACAAAAGTCATGGGATAGCAATATGCAAATTTTCAGATGGCAGTAGCATCGCGTAGAACAGGTATAAATGCGCAGTGCTTTCGTAGAGCTTTCATTTCTGTTCAAGTTATTCATGTGAAGAGGTTTTGACGTGTTGATGACCGCACGACGGGAATTAACAGACTTTGAACGCGGAATGTTAGTTGGAGTTAGACGCATTGGTCATGCCATTTCGAAATCGTTAGGGAATTCAACATTCCCAGATCCACTGTGTCAAGAGTGTGCCGAGAGTATGAAATTTCAGGCATAACATCCCACCATGGACAGCGCAGTGGTCGACCGCCTGCACTTAACGACCGAGACCGGCGACGTCTGCAAAGAGTCGTAAATTCTAACAGACAAGCAACACTGCGTCAAATAACCGCAGAAATCAATGTGGGACGTACAAGGGACTTGTCTGTTAGAACTGTGCGGGAGAAATTTGGCTTTCTTGGGCTATTCCAGCAGAAGACCGACTCGAGTGCCTTTACTGACAGAACGACATCGCCTGCAGCGACTCTCGTGGGCAAGTGAGCATATCGGTTGGTCCCTAGATGAATGGAAAACCGTGGCCAGGTCCGTTGAGTCACGATTTCAGTTGGTAAGAAGCCGATAGTAGGGTTCGAGTGTGGCGCAGACCCCACGAACCCATGGACCCGAACTGTCAGCAAGGCACTGTTCAAGCTGGTGGTGGCTCCGTAATGGTGTGGGCTGTTTTTTCATGGCATGGACTTGGTCCTCTGATGGGACTGGACCGAACATTGACTGAAAATGCTTATGTTCAGCTACTTGGAGATCACTTGCAGCCATTCATGGACTTCATGTACCCAAACAACTATGGGATTTTTATGGATGACAATGCGCCATGTCACCGGGCCACAACTGTTCGCGATTGGTTTGAAGAACACTCTGGACAATTCCAACGAATGATCTGGCCACCTAGATCGCCCGACATGAATCCCATCGAGCATTTATGGGACATCATCGAGAGGTCTGTTCGTGCCCAAAATCCTGCACCATCAACGCTTTCACAATTATGGACGTCTATCGAGACAGCATGGCTCAATATTCCTGCAGAAGACTTCCAACGACTTGTTGAGTCCATGCCACGTCGAGTTTCTGCACTTCGCCGGGCGAAAGGAGGGCCGACACGATATTAATAGGTATCCCATGACTTTTGTCACTTCAGTATATATATATATATATACACTCAAGAGCCAAAACATTATGATCACCTGTCAATAACGAATTGGTCCACCTTTGGCGCGCAACACAGCTCAGCCAGCATTGGCATGGATTAATACCACCACTTAATACCAGTTAAATACCACTTCCACCTGGTCACGTGTCTTTCACGTCATCCAGGCGAGTTCATTGCAAAATGTAGGGTGGTCATAATGTTTTGGCTCTTGATTTTATATACCACTTTTCATGTATGTTAGCTATATGTATTTGTAGATAGCAAATTTATACAATTTGTTTGGAAAATAAACTTTACAGGAAGCATAATATAAAACCTGCTTACCCTTTTTTTTAAAAATATGTTCCATGTTTCCATTCGCAACGGCCTTTTCGATCGTTGAACACCCTGTTTTTCGAACAGCACGAGCGCATCACTATTTGGCCATGGCACTTGTAGTAGCACTTTTCAGAAGCAGGATCCGCCATGTGACCTCTCTTTTTCGCATAGCACAGCTCGCCCATGCTCTTCAGACTGTACGATTCGTAATCATCTGAAATGATATTGAATTTTAAACATCAGTGGACATCAAATCAAGTACAGTGAAGCATATAAAATTCATCTGCAGACTTTGTTTTTTCAATTCCTTCTATTAGCTCACACTCTCCCTATATGCATCTTGTTCAAATTTTCAATCGTTAATAAAATACTTTTATTCATCCACTCGAGTTCAAATTCATTTTTTTTTTTTTTTTTCAACTTGCAGTGGATGACACTTAATGTTAATGCAGTTTTTCAAATATTAATTAAGTAATTAAATTTAATTAATTAATTATATATTTTTTTTTTTAGATTTAAGTTGCATATATCTACCAATAGATGGCGCCAGATAAACTTAAAAAAAATGAATGAAAATTATATATAAAGAATTTTCTGCAATAGAGTGAAAAAAAGTAATTGATTTTAATTTTTTTTTTATATTACTTGTTTTTATGGAGCTTATAAAATAATATGCGATGTAAACTGGCTGATTTCTTTAAATAGTAATTCAAAAGTAGGATATTTAAAATCAACATCAATAGCACGACAGCCCAGTGTAGGCCAAGTCTTTCCTTTGAAGAGATCTCAAATAGTTACCATAGAAACAGCTACCCCAGTTAATGCTATGCAACTTCTCATGCACAAAATACTACATCTAGGTTATTAACCAAATCTATCTTTAACTCACTGTTAAACCAAGTAAATTATACTGTGGTTTACATTTGCTTGACGAAATAGCAAAATTATTTATTTACAATTTACAATAGCAAAATTATTTGTTTTTTGTCATTAATATCACGACAGCCCAGAGTGGGCCAAGGCTTTCCTTTGAAGAGATTTCCATGCATTCCTCTTCCTCTGGGTCCCTCCAGTTCTTAACTTTTAGTACAGCGAAGTCTTTTCAACTGCGTCTGCCATCGCAATCTGGGTCGTTCTCTTCCTCTTTTTCCCTGTGGCTTTGCCAAAACCAACATTTTTACATTGTTTAAATTATTCATTCTAAATATATGAGTATCCTAGTTTAATCTATTAATCTTAATAAACTTTATACTATCTGGGTCTTTATAGCAATTATAAATTTCTGCGCTGCACCCTCTAAAGAATAAGTATATTTCAGAAATGTCATATGAAGCTCTTTGATTAGTTTATCGTTCAGTCAGCAAACTAAATTTTGCTAAATTATTTTCAGCTATACGTGAGCTGTGGTCAAACTGTGGTGAACTGTGAATTCACAAAGTTATCCTAGTTAGTGCTATGTGACTTTTCATGCACAAAATACCACTTCATAATTTTCAACCAAATAAATTTTTAACTCATTGTTAAACCAAGTAAGTCGTACTGTGCTTAACATTTGCTTAGGCGAAATTAACAAAATTATACGTTTACAATTTCATCATCATCAATAGCACGACACCCCAGAATAGTCCAAGGTTTTCCTTTGAAGTGATTTCCATGCATTCCTCTGGTCCTCCAATTCTTAACCTTTAGTATAGCAAAATATTTTTCAATTGCATCTATCCATCGCAATTTGCGTCGTCCCCTTCCTGTGGCTTCATCGCTGTGGCTTTGCCAAAAGTAGCCTTTTTACTAGGTTGCAATCATTCATTTTAAATACATGAGCTGCCCAGTTTAATCTATTTAACTTAACAAATTTTATAATACCTTGATCGTTATAGCAATTATACATTTTTGCGTTGTACCTTCTAAAAAATAAATATATTTCATAAATGTTATATGAAGCTTCAAAATGTTATGTTATGTGCTATTGTTATTCAGAAACGTTATATGAAGCTCTTTGATTAGTTAATCGGTCTATCAGCAAACTAAATTTTTGCTGAATTATTTTCTGCTATAAGTGAACTGTGATACCCATTCAAATAATTATCCCAGTAAGTTCTATTCAACTTCTCATGCACAAAATACCACCTCTAAATTTTCAATCAAATAGATTTTTAACTTCCTGTTAAACCAAGTAAACTGTACCGTGCTTTATATTTGCTTAGCGAAATTAGCAAAAATTATGTGTTAGCAATTTCATTATTATTAAATGCACGACAGCCCAGAATGGGCCATTCCTTTGAAGAGATTTCCATGCATTCCTCTGGAGTGATAACGATCCTCTAATTCTTAACCTTTAGTACAGCAAAATCTTTTTCAACTGAGTCTATCCATCGCAACTTGGGTCGTCCCTTTCCTCTTTGTCTCTGTGGTTTTGCCAAAACCTAGCTTTCTTGCAAGGTATAAATCATTCATTCAAAATACATGAGCAGCCCAGTTTAATCTATTGATCTTAATCTAATATATAAAATTCTCGTGTCAGTGTTTGTTGCCAAACTCCTCCGAAACGGCTTGACCGATTCTTAT
>BPLR01012802.1:0-52516 GCA_021605095.1 Caerostris extrusa | reverse complement strand
GCATAAGGCTGGCAACCCTTACTCCGTAAAAAGGGAAAACAACTCATGTTTCGAAATCTGCACCATGGGGCCATTGCGCCAATGAAGAAATATTTCGTTAATAATATTTTTCTTGTACTCAAATAAATCAACGCACGATTTGAAACTGATTAAATTTCTCAAAGAATATTTTTCCTTCATCATAATTTTAAAATTTCAAAATCATTATCTTTATCATTACCTCTAAAATAAATAACGCTAAAAATTAAATCATTATTATTGAGAAAATAAATATTTAGGTTTGTTTGTCACTTTAGACTAATTACATCGGAAACCTGCAGTTTAATGTGAATTCCGAACCACTCACAAACATTCCATGCCTACCACCAGAATTCAAACCTAAGCCTGTAGTATTAAAGGCCAGAGAGATCACCAACTGGCCCTCAAGCCGCAAAATAGTTAGTGGAATTTTTCCTCAAATATTTATGAATAAGTTACAAACTCTTTCTTCACAATTAGGAAATAATGTTATTCTTCCTTATAATTTGCCGAGAAATTATTCAATATAACGTTGATCTATCTAAAATTTTGCCAAATTTAATACATCTTTTATTTTGAAAACAATCGATCTCAATTATCACAATAATCACACTTTTTTTAAATTCATCATCCAAAAAGATTTTTCCAACAGAATACTTCCTTCTCTTATTTGGCAACACTGCATTAAAATTCACCTGGTCTCGCGCCTGATCCAATTCCCTGTTTGCATCCCAATCATTTCTTCACAGCAACAAGTGATAATTAGTTTTGCCTTCAAGCCACCCATATTAGAAAAATATTTCTTCTCGCTTTTATGGATGTCGATTGACAGGCTTTTACCATACGCTTTTCTCTGTGTGCGCCAGTAATCGTATTAACTGGAATATAAAAGGGACTTCTACCCCAGCAGTGCTAACCACATCAGAGATGGGAAACCAATTCGCGGGCCTTCTTTTTATGTGGAGCATATTTCAAAAGGCATCCCCTGCACTTAATTGAATGCGCGTAATTTCATTGACGCCATCTCTCGAAATAGATTGTTCTGAGAACTGAGATAAAAGATTGTGTTGCCAGGATTCCTTGGTCCCAGAGAGGCAGAGTTTATTTGCATTTCCCCTTTGATATGAACGGCCAAAGACTTGAGCAAACGAATTTCAATATGCAATGATCTTTTTTGACGATTTTTTTATTTTTTTTTTTTTATATGTCATTGGAAATCCCAATATACTGACAAATATATAGGTTTAAAAATTAATTTTTAGTAAGCTTAAAAACATTTGGGGCCTGATTGCCAAGTAACTGGCTCCGGGTGACGCAAGTTTCGGGTTCGAGTCCGGCGATGCCATGGATATTTGTAGTGGTACCGTAAAACCATAAAAATTTAAGCCCTGGTCCCGGTCTAATTTGACTGTAGAACGTTGGGATAACAGCCCTACTCCGTAAAAGAAAACAACTCATGTTTCGAAATCTGCATCATGGGGGCTACTGCGCCAGTGAAGAATTGGTTAATAATATTTTTCGTGTATTCAAATAAATCATCGCTGTTTTGAAACTGATTAATTTATAACAAGATTTTTTTCTTCATCATAATTTTAAAATTTCAAAATAATGATTTTGATTATCTCTAAAATAAATAACGCTAAAAATTAAATTATACTTGAGAAAATAAAAAAATTTAGTTTGGCTAATTAGTCTGGGACTCAACATGGATTCCGATCACACATCTTCCCCCGCCAGGATTCAAAACTGAAGCCCATAGTACCAAAGATCAGAGCGATTGCCATAGGCCACAAAATAGTAAGTGAAAACATTCTTGAAATATTCTTCGAATAATTGGAGAATTTTTTTTTCACAATCCTGAATTACTATTATTCTTTCTAATAAGTCATCTGAGGAAAATATTCTATACAAATTGTTGATCTATATTTGTACCAATGTAATCATTTATTACATCTTTTATTTTCCAAATAAATCGATCTCACCACAATAATCAAAATTTCTACCTTTCCAACAGAATAATTCCTTTCTATTGACAACACCGCATTCAAATTCTATTGATCGCGCCTGATCCAATTCCCTGTTTGCATCCCAATCATCTTCCTCACTGCAACAAGTGTTAATTAGTTCTGCCTTGAAGCTCACCCATATTAGGAACTATTTCTTTCCTCGCTTTTATGGATCGGCCGATTGACAGGGCTTTTATCATACGTTTTCTCTGTGTGCCAGTAATCGTATTAACTGAAATATAAAAAGGGACTTGAACCCCAGCAGAGCTAACCACATTAGAGATGGGAAACCAAGTCACGGGCCTTTTTTTATGTGGAGCATATTTCAAAACGTTCCCCTGCGCTTAATTGAATGCGTATAATTTCATTGACGCTGACTCTCGAAATAGATTGTTCTGAGATCTGAGATAAAAGATTGGGTGCCAGGGTTCCTCGGTCCCAGAAGAGACAGGTGTTTATTTGCATTTCCGCTTTGATATGAAAGGCACCAAAGACTTATTCAAACGAATTTCGATTCAAAAGTTCTTTCTTTAAAGATTTAATCTTTTTTCTTTTTTTTTTTGATAAATCATTGAAAATCCCTAATATACTGTATGAAATCAAGAAATTTATTTTTAATTGATTTAAAAGAATTTATATAAAAATATTTATAAAAATGAAAAAAAATATTTCGATATAGTTACAAAATTAAGCATCAATAAAAAATTATATAGCTTATGATTTTTTCCAGTTTCATCCATTGAAAACTAATGTGTACAGTTACACATTTTAACTACATATTTTATCAAAATTGTAAAAATATTGAAGAACATCGTAAAAAAAGTTTTTCACTTATTTAGCTGCATATAAAATTCAGAACTGAATCAGAAATTAATTAAAAATATGCTCATTATTTTTTGTTATTTTTTAATCAGGTTTTTTTTATACCTACTTTAGAAGGATTTAGAAAAAGTCATTTTAAAAAAGCGGTTTAACTTATTAATTTTTTATATAACCTTGCTCCACCTACACACTGCAAGAGCGCCTCCCTGCGGCGTTCAGGAGAAATGATCAGTTGGCCTCGAGACTCTCACCCGAGAGGGAGCGTAATCTGACCTCCGCTTAGTTTATAGTTTCCAACCCGAGTGGAAATCATTTAGCGCATCTCTGTAGTAGTTGGCTTAAAGATCCTCACCCGGTTTGGTTTGATAAAAGATTGGCTTTGAGGTCGCTCTAGACATTTTTGCACAACTTGGGCTAATTAAATCGGGATCTAAATTTTAACGTGGATTCCGAACCACTCACAAACATCCATGAAACTGCCAGGATTCGAAACCTGAAACCTGTAGTACCAAGCGGCCAGCCGTGAGGCTCCCAAGAGGAAGAACCACGCAACCTTGCTAGAAACGCTTTGTTTATAGTCGAGCGGGCAACTCACCCGTAGAGGAAGCCTATTTTGCGCATCCTGCGTGTAGCCAGTATCGAGTTTTCGGCTTAGAATTGGAGTCCTTCCCCGAATCTATAATTATCTATCTTTAATGTGTTTAATATTATATGTCTCTCATTGTAGGTGCGGGGGTATTGTGCGTGTGTCAATAAAGCTGTAAGTTCTCGAACTTGTGCCTAAGTATCTTAAACCCACCACATCCAGTTACACCCGGTTACTGTAACCTGCACAATACAGTTATAGAAAGAATATATTTTTCTAAACCTAAGATAAAATTAATATCATTTACATTTCTAAAAATGGAGAAATAATAAAAATTTATTTTAATACATTAAATGATTTGTGATATTTTTTAAATTATCAAGAATATTGTAAAACTTATATGAAATAATTCAAACTTCTTGTAAACAAACATTTATCCTTCAGGTTATTTTCCCTCAATTTGAAAATATATTTTAAAGTTTCCTTTGAGTACTTTCTTTTAGATGTGAGTCCTTGCGACATTATCCTTGTTTGAAAATATTTGCACAGTCAAATAGATCAATAAATTAAACATGAACTCCTCTTTTAAGTGGGAGTTTATATGCAAGATTGATTAAAGTATACCATCATCTTTTGCGACCTAAATAATTTCTAATATATATGGAAACACTTGGATATTTTTGATTTCTCTGTAATTCTCAGTTATATCATATTCCTTAGATTGAGAAATGGCGTCTGCAGTATATAAGTGCACGCTTTGTCAGCATACATTCTTGGCTATTAATTAATTTAATGCAATTCACTTTAAATGCTAAAATCTCAAAGTATTACCAATAAAAATGATACCCAAATTTTTAAATGAATGATGAAATGAAACAAACCAAGCATAAAAATGATACCAATTTAAAATGAAATTCAAAAACTTAAAGAATCACTCAAATTTTTTTGTTACGTAAGGCAAATAATTGAACATCATTTTATCAAGATATTTAATGTCAAGGTAAATATTCCAAAAATTGATGGAACCACAGGTTAATTGAATAAAGAGTAATGTTTGTAAAAAAACCGTAGGTCCCGGTCTAAAATTCAGCCAAGGAATTGTTTTTGGCTTATCTTCAAGTAACGCGCCCCCTAAATGTTGAACATCACGTTTATCATCCAAGATCATTTAATGTTTGGTATTGATTAGAAAGGTAAATTGTCCAAACTCAAGAATAATCATCAATTGTTATTTTTATTATAATTATTATTAGCTATTATTTTTTATTATTATTTATTACCCATAAAATTACAGGTATTGTTTTGGGAAATCTGGGTTTTTCATGTACTTGATCAGTTTATCGTTTCCTTGACCACTTTCAATACTCGTTATTAGTCAGATTTATTTTTTAAAATCTCTATCACGAACTATTATTATTCGCTTTATTTAAATATCTTTCACGTGCTTTTTTTATAAAATAGTTTGGAATTCTACAGAATATAATAGAATAGTTTTTTTTTATTTAATCTGTTTTCTTTCTTCAGTTTTAGACGATAACTCATTCACGTAATTTATTGCCTGAATATGATTTATGGATACTTTTTCACTCTTTATTTGTTTACAATCACTTTTATGCTTTATGTTCCTGCACTAATTTCTAAACTTAATGGGTTATTTATATATCGGTCCAGCCGATTAATTTTATCATTATTTTATTTTATTCACGTTTTTTTTCATTAAGAAAGTCCTTTTTTTCAATTCCGTTGACAAAAATTTAGACAGTTGTCTTTATGCCATAAGCAAGGGCTACGCCAAAGTTACACAATTAGCACTACCCAGAGGGCACGTGTAGTTTGAAGATACGCTGCGGACGCGAGTAACATTACCCCCACAACGCTCTACGATCCTATTAGACCGGGAGCTACAGTTTGAAAGTGGATTCCGAATCACTACAAACATCCACGGCATCGCTGGGACTCCAACCCGAAACCTGTTGTACAGAGAGCTACCACTCAGCCATCAGGCCCCTTTTTTGAATAAGGTTACCTGCTTAAACATTTCATTTAAATCATTTATATTATCATATAATATCGATTTGATGCTTTTAGTTTATTTGGTACTTTTTGACGGCCATTAATCCTGAATATACCAGTTCTCGTTCGATCATCGAAGGAATCCATGGGCAAGGTCAGTACTCATGGATGGACCACCTGGGAAGCAGCTTCTCTTGTGATGGAGCACCGTAGGGCCTGAATGGCCGAGTGGTTAGCTCCGCTGACGCTCTTACAGTCATTTGAGACCAGGACCTAATCGGCTTAAAGTGGATCCCGAAATACTACAAACATGCATGGCACCGTCCGTGGCTTACTCGAACGCAAAACCTGTGGTACCAATCGCCAGAGCGCTAGCCTTGCTCGACCATTGTCAAATGTTTGCCAGCTACATTATAAAAAAAATTATCATTATACCATTTATATATAGATGATTTAAATTTTATATTCATTTTTATTCAATTTCAACTTAGCTTAAAATTTATTTTTGCATTTTATCTTATAGAAATTTTATATTGTTAAAATCTTTGTATTATAATAAAGAATTCATATCTTTTCGTCATTGAATGTATAACAAAATTTAAATACAATTAATCTTTTACTAACAAAAGATTTTTCTTGTTGATTTTTGAAATACATTATGCCTTGTTAAAATGTAAATAATGTCCTTAATGTACTTATCAACTATTATTTACCATAAAAATAATGTGACGTTAATCAGGTACAAAAAAACTAACTCTGAACCTATTAAATATATATATAAAGAAACCCTTCTGAGAAAATAGTTCTTATATAAAACAGGCATAACATTGATTCTGTTTAAAGTGACTGTTGTGAAAAAAAAAGGGTTGTTAAAGTTTAACAATTTTAAAAAGTGGCACCTTTACGTTTAAACATGTTTTTGTCGAAAGAAGCAATATTTATTTTTCGAGATATTTTTGCTTAAAGAACTGACACAATAAACATGTATTTTTTATATTCAGCAACTGATGTCTGACTTTTTTTAAAGAATTATGTAACAAAGATTTTTATGCAGGAATATATTTTATTATTGTACCTGTCAACAGCAGAGCTCGTATATTCTTTCATAATGGTTAAAATTAAGAATAGATTACTTTTTGCTTTAATCCCCAAAGGAAGCTCAAAATAATATTTGTATAACTAGATATTTCGATGAACTTTAGTTTAAAATATTTTACATTAGTAAAAGAAGGATTTTAAAAAAAAAAGTAAAACTTAATTATAGAGTAAATTAGTACTAATAATTTTTTTATGAATGATTAGATATGAAGGAGTTTTTACAAAGTGAGTGAGTATTTAACCCAACAACATTGCCTCTCAATAAAATATAAAATAAATACTACTGTGCCCAAAAAGTAAAACTAATTTTCAATTTAAAAACCTTGAATTTAAAACCTAATGACCTTAATGATTTTTGAGCACGTCAAAGTCTCTCAAAAATCAGGGTCATATTGACTGTTTTCTTCGATTACCGTGCAAAAGAGGCCACAAACAAGGAATATTATTTGAGTGTCGCAAAAAAAAGAGGCCACATTTATGAAAAAGACAACTCTTGGTTTTTGCATCACGATCATGCGCCAGCTCACACTGCATTTATTCTTCGTGGCATTTTCGCCAAAAATGAAACCCATATCGTTCCACAACCACCATATTCACCTGATTTAGCACCGAACGACTTCTGGTTATTTCCCTAAACTCAAAAGACCACTCCGGGGACACCGTTTTCGGTCGATTGAAGAGATTCAACATGAATCGGCGAGCATTTTGAAGGCCCTCCCGGCCAATGACTTTTAGCATGCATTGTGGATTGGAAAAAAGTTGGCATAAGTGCATTGTGTTCTGATGGGAAAAGAAATACATTTGAAGGCGATGAAATACATTTGAAAGAATAAATAAAGAGTTTTTGGAAAAAATAAAAAGTGGTCTTGTTTGACAAAGTAGTACGGTACAAAAATTATGTTGCTTCTATTGCCATGCGCTAAATATGAGAACAGCATTAAAGTTTATGTACACACTAAATTTTAATCCTAATTTTCATAGGCATTTGAATAAAGCGTTAATTTTCAAATAAGTTGGAAATCTGAAACATTTGACTTAACCCAATATTCAGGGACAAAGTATGCAAGCCATAAAGCAGTACCTAATAATCAGGCACCAACATATCTACATGAATATATATACGTGCTCAAATCCCTTCTATTAATTATTTGGCGGCATGGTGACAATTGGCTGGCGCTCTGGACTTTGGTACCACAGGCTTCAAATCCCGGCGTCGCCACGGATGTTTGTTAGTCGCTCAAAATTCACGTTAAATTGTATCCTGTCTAATTAACCTAAGTGTGCACAAAATGATCGTAGAGCGACAAACTAAACCTTAACCTATTAATATTAATAAATTATAACATAAGGAGGAAAGTAATTTTTTTTTCATAATCTTATCCCTCTAGTATGGAAAAGTTGTGCAATGATTTCAGCATACGTAGAAAATTTCAGATTAATTAATAAATAATCTTCTGATTCCGTTTCGGGTTATAAATATGCGAAATTAGCTTAAAATTATGTAAACCTACAATCAATCTACAGTGGTTTCTTAAATTTTCGCTAAAATCTCTCTAGCGCAGGTTAAAAAGACATACATACGTTTAAAAGTTTTAAACATCAACAAATGTCGCCTTGTCTTAAATTGGACTGCTGGCACTAATTAACACAAAGATTTTTTTTTTTTTTTTTATTAAGTATATATTAAAGATATGAATTGTTGTAGTGATAAAAAATAAACATTTGATTAATGGACATTAAATTGACATCTTACAATTGATAGTCACTTGATTTCATAACGATAATTTGACAGATTCAAAAGCCAAACATTATAAACTTTAAAATTGTAGCTTTAAAATTATAAAATTACAAAATGCTATATTAAAGCTTTAAAATTATATTTTTATTTAACATTGTAAGCTTAGCAAAATGAAGTGCTAAAAGTTTTTTTCATCACATTAATTCAGTTAATAGTTTTCATCACATTCACAATCTGATAATCATATTTTTATTTCCCAATCGTTTCATTTCAGTAAAAATAAATTTAATACAAACATTTATACCACAAATACTGCAAGAGCTGAAGTTTTTGAATTTTTGGGTCATTTTCTTTAACATCACGCATTCTTTTTAAAATTTTTTCTTCATTCATTCGCTTAAATTAACTTGCATATTATCAACAAAAGGATTCAAATATTTTACCGACACTGAACAAATATTTGCACTCCTAAAAATTTTAATTTTTTTAACAATTTTAACAAATATTTTGCATTCGAACGAAAAAAACTGAATCCTTGTTAGCTTTGAATATTAAAGACATGCGAATAAATTTTATAATATTCGAGATAAATTATTATTTTCTTATATACAATTGCATTCAATGTTGAAAAGGCCTTTCAATAAAAAGTGTTATTGAGAATCATTTTAGAGTCTATATGCATAATGACATACACAATAGAAGTTTAGAAAAATAATTTATATTGTTTTAAGGGTGTCCGAGTCTTCCCCTTCAAGAAATTTAATATTTCTTTAATTTTGTAACTGAAAATTAAGAAACTATTGTTTCTGTTCCTTTATTCCCAGCTAATTTGTATTCTGTTTTTGATCCTGAAAGATTAACATTGTACTTTGTTTATGAGATCTAGTTTGCTTAACAGAGATGCATTAGTACATTATGTAAATTCAGAAACAAGTGTTTTGGTAAATTCATTTAGACGAATGTAGGTGTTATTTTACAAATTTTCCAGAAAATGTAAAATTAATGAAGAATTGTAAAATTGTAGTATTGTAAACTTTAGCATTGTATTTTTATTAAACATTGTAAATTTTTAGCATTGTAAACTTTGGCATTGTATTTTTTATTAAAACATTGTATTTTTATTAAATATTGTAAACTTTTTGTTTTTTTAGCATTGTAAACTTTTAGCATTGTAAACTTTTTATTAAACATTGTAAGCTTTTAGCATTGTAAATTTTTATTTTTAAACATTGTAAGCTTTTAACATTGTATTTTTATTAAACATTGCAAACTTTTAACATTATATTTTTATTAAACATTGTAAACTGTTAACATTGTATTTTTTATTAAACATTGTAAACTTTTAGCATTGTAAACTTTAGCATTGAATTTTTATTAAACATTGTAAGCTTTTAACATTGTATTTTTAAAACATTGTAAGCTTTTAACATTGTATTTTTATTAAACATTGTAAACTTTTAACATTGTATTTTTATTAAACATTGTAAACTTTTTGTTTTTTATTAAACATTGCATTTTTTTTATTAAACATTGTAAGCTTAACATTGTATTTTTATTAAACATTGCAAAACTTTTAACATTGTATTTTTATTAAACATTTAACTGTTATTGCATTTTTTTATTTGTAAACAGCATTGAATTTTTATTAAACATTGTAGCGTATTTTTTAACATTGCTTTTAACATTGCATTTTATTAAACATTGTAAACTTTTTAGCATTGCATTTTGTTAAACATTGTGAGCGTTAACGTTATATTTTTATTAAACATTCTAAGCTTTAATATTAGATTTTTATTAAACATTGTAAGCTTTAATATTATATTTTTATTAAACATTGTAATCTTTAGCATTGCATTTTTTATTAAACATTGTAAGCTTTTAATATTGTACACTTTAGTACTGTATTTTTATGAAATTTTGTAAATTTTAAACACATTTAAATTTCGTAGCCATTCAGAATTGCTTGGGTGAGAATGAAATTGATGCTAAATGTATTTCATATTTTTACATATCTATGGTTAAGGAAAATAATTATTTATATATTTATTTCTATTCAAAACTAAATATATTACAATACTTTTAAGCGCCAGCTATTGTTTACTTTAAGACTCTCTAAAGTCAAACTAGAAGTTATTTATTGATAAAAAAAAACTAAAACTAACTAAAACTCTAAAAACTTTGCACTTATATGTTTGTCCAACTTTTCTCCACTAGCGAGAAGAAAATAACGGAAATTTAACAAATGATATAAAAAAAAATTTTTAAGTCAATTCCTACTTTTTTCATTATATTGCAGAAAGTCCTTTATAAATAATTTTCATTCATTTTTAAGTTTTCTGGCGCCCTCTACTGGTAGATATATGCAACTTAAATCTAGAAAAACTAAAATTAAATAATTAAATTTAATTACTGAATTAATATTTGTAAAAACTGTATTGACATCAAGTGTCATCCACTACAAGTTCGAAAAATTTATTTGAACTTGAGTGGATAAATAAAAGTATTTTATGATATGTTGAAAATTTGAACAAGATATATATAGGGATAGTGTGAGCTAATAGAAGGAATTGAAGAAATAACCGAAAAGTGAAAAATTACATCCTTTTCAGATAATTTTGAAAGATTTAGGTTCCAAAGTAGAAGCATTAAATATTTATTGATTACTCTAAAATTCTTCACTCATACCTTCTTTCGACTTTTTCGTGCTAGCGGAAAAAAAAAGAATCTGAAATTTTAAAAATCACTAGAAAATGAAAGTTGACAAAATTTGTAGCTAATTTCACATGTTTAGAGCCCAAACTGGAAAAGGAAGATATTTATTGATTAATTTGAATTTTTACACCTGTGTTTTTAACGCAATTATACAACTTTTCCGTGCTAGCTGGAAAAGTATACAGAGAAACAACTTACTCTCCATCCTACTGTACACATGGAAATTAGCATAAGCTTGTGAGACAAGATAAAACAAATAACTTTACATACAAATAAAACTTTTCCTCTTAAATATACAAAAAGTGCAACGTTAATTATCTTACTTCTTCGAAGTTTTATTGTGTGTTAAAGGTGCGTTTCCATCAGATACTAAAACCTCATATCACGGAACGCTAGCCAATAGGGAAGCCAGAGGTGGCAGAAGATTAAGCTTTAGATTAGCTGACTTTCTACGACGTAAAATTTGATATCTGGGAAAATCCAGGGTTAGTTTTTAAAGATTATCTGTACATTTAACGAATTAAAATGCTCTATAAGTGAAAGTGGAGTGATTTAATTCCAAGCACAACAGAAATTTGCATAAATGAATCAGAAAATATGAATCGCAACATTTAATATTTTACAGAATTAAAAAAAAATTACACTTGATATCTTCAAAATATATTTTCCTTGCATTGAAAGTGTGATAAGTTGTTCAAATGAAGACATTTGTATTCAATTTAATTTCATGTCCACAGAACATAAAAATATTGATAAGTATAATGACCATGATAACAAAACTGATAAGGTTTAGAGCTTAATTCTGCAGTGTGTTTTAATGGAAACATATTTATTTAATTCAGTTCACAGTTCCTTGGTTATTTTTCAGATATCACTTTTGTACAACAAGATAAAACATTATCTGCTGTGAATTACAATCATTACATCATGTCTTGAGAATTTAAACGAACATGATATTCTTGAACAAACATGATATTCTTATCGTTCATATTTTTCTGTACTAAAAAAATTAATGAAAAAAATTTAAATAATTCTCATTAAGTTTGGCAACAAAAATCTGATTAAACATTAAAATTTTTTTAAAAAAATAACCTTCAAAAAGATAACAAAGTGATAAACCAAATTGTCTTCCCCCATAATAAAAATTTCCAACAAATTGGATACTCGCAACTGGCATGATAATTAGTGTTTGTAAAATTCCTTCTGAACTTATTCGTAAACAGACGTTAAAAGTGTTATTAAAAATTTAAAAACTAAAAATGTTTTTAAATTTTGGATTAAAGTAAAATAGGCATTACCCATCCGAGTGCTTTAAATTATATTTGAAATAAAAAATATTATTCTCAATTCAAGTACAGAAAACATGTATAATTAATTGTAATATAAGAATATTATTTTTATATTAACCATTTATTCCCGATGTTAAATTTTATATTATTGATCGAGCTTTTTAAAGAATTTTTTTATTGTTCGAGCTTTTTAAAGAATTGTTTTATTATTGTTCGAGTTATTTATAGAATTTTTTTATTATTTTTGTTCGAACTTTTTAAAAAATTGTTTTATTACTGTTCTAATTTTTAAAAGAATTTTTTATTACTGTTCGAATTTTTTAAAGAATTGTTTTATTATTGTTCGAGTTATTTATAGAATTTTTTTATTATTTTTTATTATTGTTCGAACTTTTTTTAAAGAATTTTTTTATTACTGTTCGAATTTTTTAAAGAATTTTTTTATTACTGTTCGAATTTTTTAAAGAATTTTTTATTATTGTTCGAGCTTTTTATAGAATTGTTTTATTATTGTTCGAGATTTTTGTAGAAATTTTTTTATTATTGTTCCAGCTTTTTATAGAATAATTTTTATTATTGTTCCAGCTTTTAATAGAATAATTTTCATTATTGTTCCAGCTTTTATAGAATATTTTTTATTATTGTTCAGCTTTTTAAAGAATTTTTTCATTATTGTTCGAACTTTTTTAAAGAATATTTTCATTATTGTTCTAGCTTCTTAAAATTTTTTTTTTTTATTGTTCGAGCATTTCTTTAGAATTTTTTTAATTAAGTCGACAGCGAATAAAGAAACCATTTTCATTCTTACGTAACAGCAATTCTAATATTTAAAATCATAAACAGAACACATGATTATCTTTTCAACCATTGTTTCGATTCTTTATGAATGTTGAGAAAATAGACAGCTCCTTAACGCTGCGAACTTGTGATATTTTGATTAAAAATTAAATTTTCTTTCGTATTTCCCTCTCGGCAATGACATTTCATAACTGCTTGAAGGTGCAGAAAACAATAGGAAGGGAAAAGAAAAACACATTCTCTGGTGGAAATTGTTTCGGAAACCAGAAAAGAGTGGTATTTTTTTTTCCCCCATCTTCTTGAGGAGTAGGAGGAAACCAATTTTGAGAAGAAAATAAATAAGAATTAGAGACATTTTTCATGTCATATTAAATGTTCAAGAATAAGATGAAGTCTGTACAAAAATATATATTTGGTAAATCGTTTCTCTAAGGAAAGAAAATTTTTTTTTTTTTTCTCGGTCATCTTTTAAAACTGATAAAATGGGTAGAAAAGCTACATTTACACCATGAATATCTTAAGGGAAAAGTGCATATAATATCTTTTTTAAATTTAAAATTTATCAGCTTAGAAACTTATATTGTTTTTAGATAAAAAAAAAATGTATTAAAATTTTTAACAATGTATCCAGTTTTAATAATACAAGAAATAGAAGAGAGGATACAAGTTTTATAATGTATCTTTTCAATTTTTTTAACAATACTCATCAAAATCTTGTAATGCTTTGTAATAATATTTTTGTGGCATCATTTGTAAATATTATTCATCATCTTTCACATCTACAACGAACGTTTAATAAAATAACATACTAGAAACGGGGAATCATTATTGGCTGTCGTCGGTGTTTGTATTGTTGTTCTTAATACACAAAACACAAATTTGCACCATTTATCCCTGGAATGATCTTCCTTTTATTTTTTAACGTGTCTACATTACTAACATCTGCAAATATTGTTTGGTTTAATAGCTGAATAAAAAAAAAGATTTATTGTGAATAACGTTTTATAACAATATAACTGAATAAAAATTCCATGTTCTATCACATTTATTTGAAAAGTGTATTCAAAATATTTATTACCAGAGTTTATAATTCAAAATCGGTTTGTAAACAATGTAAAACATACACATGTAATTAAAATATAGAATCCAATAGTCAGGAGAATATTTCTGGGTTTTTATTGAATGATCGTGCTGAAAATAATAACTTAATAATAAGAATTATAGATAAATTAGCGCATTACCTTTATTTTAATCAAGAACTTGCATCTAATCTAATATTATTATTCATTGAGATGTTGGCCCGCTGTCCAATAGGCTTCTTTGGTATCACAGACTTCAGGTTCAAATCCTGGCTGTGGCATGAATGTTTGTTAGTGGTTCGGAACCCACGTTAAACTGTAGGTCCCAGTCTAATTAGCCTAAAGTGGGCAAAACATTGCCGTAAAAGCGACATGTCAAACTTATTCATTGAGATGTCAGATTCATAACAGATGCAGCCTTATTTAGGACGCACTATAGAGAAATCCATGCTCTACATGCCCCAGACAGAATGAGAGAAAATAGAGAGAGAGGCATGTTAACAGCAAAACATGTTGCCGAAGTATGTTTTTAAGCGATTTTAAGAGGGAGGCAGTTGCTATGGGTTCCATTCCAAGAGCCACATTCCTTTTACCATTGATGTTCTAGCCAGTCAAACCATGGTGAATCATGAAATCATCATCATAATCATTGGTGCAACAGCCCCATGTAGGGCCAAGGCCACCTGTCTACTTGCAGATTTCGAAACAGAAGATGTTTTCTTTTTTATGGGGTAGGGTGGTCAGCCCGAGGTCATCTACAACCACATTAGACTTTGACCTACGGTTTAAAATGGATTTTAAACCACTACAAACATCCATGGAAACCACATCCATCAACAACCTGTGGCACCAAGCACTAGTCACGCCATCAGGCCCGAATCATGAAATGTAACGTAAAAAACAGCACAAATATGAAAATGAATATAGCCTCAGTTGGTAAATAACTTAAATACATTTGAAAAGAGCAGTTGTCTTTCAAATGCATGTAAATTTATTTGAAATTTATTATTATAAACTTAAACAAAAGCAAGTGTCTTTAAGACTCAACTCTGTAACAATGTTACGGAATAATTCTCTATTAAGTTAGTGAGATCTTTCCCACATTTAGCGAATCCCAGAAAGCATGGATCTCATAATTGTCGGGAGACCTAAGGAGGACGCTTCAAAAATTTAGCAGGTCAATTTAAATAGTCGCCCCGAGTCATCTCTTGTCGAAAGGAATTTCATTACCGAATTCCTGTGAGATTGTCACATCTCCGAACATGGATTTGTCACGATTCGTGCTCGAATCGATAATGAAGGCGGCTCGCATTGGAATGCTCCTTCCGGTTGCATGATGAGTGATTGACGCTTATTTATTGAAGTAACACATGGAACTTAAAGTTAAACAAAGTTGAACAGTGAACATAAGTCCTAGAGTTCTTCAGAGAAATAACTAAATAACTTGTGTTCTAATTTCCACTTCATTTCACCCATGTGCTTTTATTACAAATGCAGCAATTTTAATTGAGGCAAAATATTAAAATTCAATTCATGAATTATGTTTCCATATAATAGGAATGGTGATTTTGTTTCTTTTTTTTTTTTTTTTTTTTTTTTTTTTGCAATTTGGCCAGTACAACGTTAACAAGTGCCTTTCTGTAAGCCTATCAGTTAAAATTGAGTAATACTTTAAAAAGTATAAATTACGTTATACTCTTCAGTTTAACATTAATAAGGCAACATAATTTATAAATATTTTATTCAAGGATGCACAGGCTTGTAAATGCCATGTGTATTCGCTGTAACCACGGCAACTCACAAAAAAAAATGTAAAAAACTATGTATACATGTGTTGTGTGTGTGTGTGTGCATGAGTGAGTGAATAGGTGTGTGTGTGCATGAGTGAGTGAGTATGTGTGTGCATGAGTGAGTGGATGTGTGCATGAGTGTGTGTGTGCATGAGGTGTGTACGCGCGAGCGCGTGTGTGTGTGTGTGTGTGTGTGTGTGTATGTAATCGTTTGAGTATGCATGTATGTACGCGTTTGTGTATGCATGTATTTACGAATTTGTGTATGCATGTATGTACGCTTTTGTGTATGTGCGCACGGGCGTGTGTGTGTGTGTATGTATGTAATCGTTTGTGTATGCATGTATGTACGCGTTTGTGTCTGCATGTATTTACGCATTTGTGTATGCATGTATGTACGCGTTTGTGTATGTGCGCACTGGTGTGTGTGTGTGTGTGTGCGCGCGCGCGCGCATGTATGTAAAAGTCAGGTGGATTTAATAGATAAACTAAAAGAACCAGCAGATGTTGTCAATTAGCAGATAAATGAAGTAAAAAGACTGACATTCGTTTTACTAACGTGGAGATTGAAAGAGTTGGGCTCCAACTTCAACTTGCAGGCCCCATCCACAGTGGCACCATGGTTACACCAAATCCTATGAAATGCCTGATGTGTCAGTAGCGACTGACCAGATTAAAATATCCAGTGATGAAGAATAAAAAAAAAAATGTCTTTTTGTAAATCAATTCATCAATTATATTGCATCGAAAATTAAAGAAGTTATAGAAATAAGCGAAAAGAAGCACAGCTGATATATGCTATTAGTCTTATTTTTTATAAAAAATTCAAATTCAAATTTTTTTAAATACTTTCGAGTATGTATAATTCTTTACAAATATAAATATTCTTTAAGGTAATCTACGATTAAACAATCAATTCAAAAAAGCAAATAATAATCATAAACAAATTGGTATACATTTTATAATCAATCTTTACCATTTAAATTTAACGAAAAGCACCCAATATATAAATATATGTTAAACCAAATTGTGAAACAGGGGCGTAATTGACATAATAAATAAACAAGTAATATAAAAAAAAAATTTAGAGTCAATTCCTACTTTTTTTTTCACTCTATTGCAGAAAGTCTTTTATAAATAACTTTCATTCATTTCTTTTTTAATTTTATCTGGCGCCATCTATTGGTAGATATATGAAACTTAAATCTAAAAAAAAACTAAAATTAATTAATTAAATTTAATTACTGAATTAATATTTAAAAAAACTGCATTAACATCAGTGTCATCCACTACAAGTTCAAAAAAAATGTATTTGAACTTGAGCGGATGAATAAAAAGCATTCTATGAACGATTGAAAATTTGAACAAGATATATATAGGGAGAGTGTGAGCTAATAGAAGGAATAGAAAAATCTTACCATGATGAAAATATGACAAAATTATATTACCAATTATTTATTACTATAACTGGTGGTTTACATTACCAATAATTACTATAACTGGTAAAACATTTTACAATTTTAATTTTAAAAACATTAAAAAATAAAAATTTGATTCTTTTTATAACAACCCATACGTGTGAGTGTTTTCTTTTATTTGTCTACTTTCAAATGGCAGCGAACCAAAATAGAAGAATAGGCCAACAATTTCGCTGGTGACCTATGAAATTTAAATGTTTGATACAATACGAAAGGAAATATTTGTTATTAATATATTTATATATGCATATTGTATGACTAAAACTGCTAGTTTTTTACTGACTTATACAGTCTGAATACTAATTTGGAGATAAAAGAAAAACTTTTTTTATTCGTATATTGACACTGTACTGAATAAGGCAGTAAAATTACCGTGACATTTAAAAGATAAAGAAGGTCGGTGCGCGAAAACAATTTTATTTGTTTAAATCAGACACAAAATTAAGTAGTTTAATCATAAATGAAAAGAACAAAGTATTTGTTTAATTGACTCTTATTTTTATACATAGAATATTTACTGCGAGGATAAAAACTATTGGTATTTTGGTACGGATTTAAGCCTGATATAAAATTTTTACAATATCGCAATTAAAAATTGTCATTCAATAGAACTAAAACCTCTAAATCAAACAATTAATAAATGCAAGTGGAAATGCATATAGCTATATTGTAGATATCTATAACTACAGAACTATTTGGTCTATAACTAACAGGTAGGCTGAAATGTTCATAGGCTGATACATAGATGGGGCTACTAGTATTAAATCCATATGATTTTTAGTTACCCCTAACCTTTAAAAGACACGTGTATAAATTTGACAGCTGTTGCACTAGTAGTATGTGAGTTATAGTATTTTTAGTGAATCAACTTTTGTTAGTTTTAAAAAATGGATAAAAAGAAATTTCGTGTGTTGATAAAGCAATGCTTTTTGGCGAAAAAATACTATTGAAGGCAAGGCTTGGCTTGCTAAACATTATTCGGACTTTGCACCAGGAAAATCAACCGGAGAGAAGTGATTTGCTAAATTTAAACGAGGCGAAATGAGCACCGAGGACGATGCATGCAGTGGACGCCCCAAAGAGGCTGTTACCGATGAAAACATCAAAAAAAGTCCACAAAATAATTTCTGATAACCGTAAAGTGAAGTTGATTGAGATAGCTGAGACCCTAAAGATATCAAAGGAACGTGTTGGACATATCGTGAATGAATATTTGGATATGCGAAAGCTCTGTTCAAAGTGGGTGCCGCGTGAGCTGACAATCGACCCAAAAACAACAACGAATTGATGATTGTAAGCAGTGTTTGGATCTGTTCAATCGTAATAAACCCGAATTTTTGTGTCGATATGTGACAATGGATGAAGCATGGCTCCATCATTTCACACCGAAGTCCAATCGACAGTCAGCCGAGTGGACTGCACGTGATGAACACTAAAAAGGCTATAACTTCAGTAAAAATGCTATAACTCACATACTAATAGTACAACAGCTGTCAAATTTGTACACGTGTTTTTGAAGGTTAGGACTAACTAAAAATCATATGGATTTAATACTGGTAGCGCCATCCATGTGTCAGCCTACGAACTTTTTCAGCCCAACTCTTATTATGTTACTAAATTATGTTAGATAATTATTACAAATTATGTTAAATTATGTTCACTATTTCTTTACTACATACATAGAAGATTATCAAACATGAATTAAATTAAGAGAAGAAATATACGAAAAAAAATTAAAAAATTTATTATTGACATAATTTTAAACAGAATTAATTTCAACAATATTTTTGAAACATAAATTTAATATTTTTATTTCTACTAATGAATTGAAAAAATAAATTTCGTTGCAGAAATCATACTACTTGCACTCAAAATGTGTACGTGAAATTTAAAAATTACAATAGTAATTTATAAAATTTAATGCAAGTATGAAATTATTTAATGAGTCCATTTCTGTTTATTTGATGTTTAATATTTTCTATATGAAATCATTTCAAAATTTCAAAAGTATTTTGGCAATAAATATTTTTTACTATTATTTATTGAATTTGAAAGAGTTAGCGTATTCTTATAGAACATAATTTTATTATTGTAATACAATTATTAATAAATAAATATATATTATAATAGCAGAAATGTATGGAATAAAAAATTTCGACCAATGAATGAGAAATATGAATTTGACTATGAATTATGAATTTGATTTTAAGACTATGAATTTGGAAGAGTTAGCGTCAATAAAAAACATATTTTATACTTGTAAATTAGGGACCTGAATGGCTGAGTGGCTGGCGCTTTGGCGCTCGGTACCACAGGTTTCGGGTTCGAGTCCCGGCGGTGCCATGGATGCTCGTAGTGGTTCGGAATCCACTTTAAACCGTAGGCCGCGGTCTAATATGATCGTAGAGCGTTGAGGGGGCATTGTTACTCTGCGTCCGTGGCTTATCTTCAAGTTACACCCCCCCTGGGTAATGCAAAGTGAGTAACGTCTGTGCAGCGCTTGCCTTAAGGCATCAAGACGCCCATGTCTGTTTGCCAGGTGCATTGGGGAAAAAAAAATACTTATAAATTAAGTATTATAATAGCATAAATGCATGGAATAAAAAAATTCAAACAAGAATGAAAATCGTGCATAACATAATATTACTCTATATACACTAAAATGATATCGAGATAAAATCTAATATATAAAATACAAAAAAAAATTTTTTTTTATTTCGATAAGCTCATAATATCAATCAAATTGTATATTCATGATACGCTAATCATATATCCATGCATGTAGTCATTATATAAGAAAAGGCAATATTGGATATTTTGTTATCTTCAAAAGAATTATGAAAAAAAATTGAATATATACCAATTGAAATGAATAAAATGAAGTAGAAAAATTGTCATATATATTATCATCAAGTACACTACATCTTAAGGTTGCCCATCAGTGATATGGAAATAATACCAAAAAAATTCATTATTCATATTATGTACTTATTGAAATAAGAATACAATTCTTATATTCATTATTTATTATATGAGAAAACGGATATGTCGCAATGGATCATAGAAAAAAATAATTATGAGATGGATATAATAACATTCAGATAATTATAATAATATAATAACATTTAGGCAGAAAGACATTGTATTTGTCATATTGTAATGTAACAATATAGTAGTATAATTCCCGACTAAAGTTAATTTAATATTCTTAAACATAAAAAAGTTATAATTTTTTTTTTTTTACAAAATTCATTATAATTTCTTTATTTTTCAACGTTTAAAATAAACAACAACTTATACAAACTATTTTTAAAATAATTAAAAAAATACTATAAATAGAATTTCAAGCAGGTAAAGTAGATTCAATCTAGATTATAAGTTTCAAATTTTAATCTAGAAGGAAATCAAGTAATCTAAGGCAATGTAATTCTGTTTGGGGCTTTATATCAAAAATGGATTTTTAAACGGAATTACTTTATATATTTTAAGAACGAATTTTTTTAAGAAAATAAATAGTAGAATAATTTCACGATTTTAATTCCTTCTTACTTCAAACTTTTCCTTTTAATCAAATTTTAGTTGTATATTAATTTTAGTTTTATATTTATTTTTTTTTATTTCTTAAAGTATGGTCTAGTTTAAAACTAAAGAGAATCCTAATGAAAAATTTCATTAAAAGAATTTGAAGAAAAAAAAATTTATCTGCAATATTTTTTTTTCCATTTAAAAATCTTTTAATAAAAAGTTAAAAATAAAATATCGAAATTAAATAACTAGTAAACGTTTAATTTTTGTTATTAAACGTTTCCATTTTTAAAAAGAATAAAATCTTATTTGATATACTGGGAAAGTTTCATTTTTAAACCATACAAATAAGCAGAACCAAATTTACTTTTACAAATTTACTTTTCTTAATTTAATACATAAATGAAACTTTTTCATTTTCCCCGAGTCTTTTCATATATTAAATATTAGACTTATTTTGTCATTTGATCAAATAATTTTAGCAATAAATAATTAACGTTATGTTTAAATCCATATGTACTGTAGTCAAAAACATAAAAAATTATGGTTAAATAAATAAATAATTTATTTTATAAAATTGGAATGTATTTTTCAGTTAGTCGTCGGCAATCGAAATAATTTTAGCAAACAAAAATGTATAACTTATTTCCTTTGTCCAAAATTTTGATCTTGAAATATATAAGCGTTATTTAGCCCGATTCGTGGCTAAGTGGTAACGTGAGCCACTGGTGAGCATTAGAGCTGAGGTTCAATCCGCTGATGATTTTATTATAGACACTGTTTCAAAAACGAGGAGCCTCGATGTAGTTTGTGATGTTCAGCATCTTGCCTCGTTAGTCGGATTGCCTGGTGAGAGTTCTCCGGGTTTTCTCACGATACTAAAAACCCCTAAAAGCCTCCTGGAAGGCACTGCCCTCCTTCTTCAATGACTCTGAGCCAAGTCAGACTTCTACCTATGGGTGCTCCATTACAACAGAAGCTGTCCCCTTCCCTTCTACTTCCATGAGTAGACTTCTTATATAGTGTCTTTCTCGCGATGCCAGACACTGAGGATTATGCAAATAAACATTATTTTAATGAACTGAATATATTCATATTCTACTTCAGAGTCTTCATCTACTTCTTAATATTGATGTTGTGTAATGTTGTCTTAATAATTAATTTCATGTTAAAAATCAATGACTTATCATTTAAATGGATAAAACGTAAACTTTAATAAATTCTTACATGACTGAATAAGTCAATAATTTATTAAATACATTATAATTTTAAAATGTCAAAATCCTGTCAAATTATTTATAATTCTGAATAAACATACTATTCAGATTATTATGTAAGATAACATAAAATTTATAAATCTTCTCGACAATATTAAAAAATACGATAACAACGCTATTTTAAATAAAGATAATTTGAAATCAGTATGCATTTAATATATTTAAAAACAAAAAGAAAGCTCAAATAATATAATTTACTGAGATAAAATAAGCGTATAGAATATTAATAACTTTAAAATTAATTAAAGTAATATGAAATTTTTCTTAAATTATTACTGCATTTTTTTCTTCTAATGCAGCCGGCAAACACTTAGACAGTTGTCTTGAATGCCTTAAGGCAAGCTGCACCGACGTTACTCACTAGCACTAACCAGGAGGTGCCTGTAGCTTGAAGGTACTATGCTACGGACGCGGAGTAACAATACCTCCGCAACTCTCTACGATCCCTATTAGACGGGAAACCTACGGTTTAAAGTGGTTTCTGAACCACTACAAACATCCATGGCACCACCGGGACTCGAACCCGAAACCTGTGGTATCGAGCCCCCAGAGTGCTAGTCACTCAGCCATTCTTTGGCCCTTATTACTGTCATTTTTTTTTTTTAATTTACAAAAAAGAATCCACAAAAATTATTAAGAAAAAAATTTTTAGTAAAACTTATTTTTACAATAAAATGGAAATAAATTTAAAAACAATAATTTATAATGCAGATCTATATTTACAAATGTCCCGTAGGAATCTTTTAGATTGGTTTAATTTGAAATCCTTCCATAACATCGATCATTGGAATCCTTCCATAATCATCAGTTCATATGCAATCTTCTGGCCCGATTAAGGTTGGTGAAGCAGACTCGAGATTCAATTAGTATTAAATCTAGTGAAATGATCCTTTACTAATGATATTTAACTAAGTGGTTTACCTCCGAATGCAATATCCTCATTCATAAAGATCCAGCATTCACTATAATTCGGAATATATTTCAGTTGAAGATTTTAAATTTCCCAGTACTTCAACTTTATTTAAAAACCATTTTCGATTAATTTCCGTAAAATCAAGCGAAAATTATTTTATTGAATCAAGATCTATAAGGATCAATAATATCATGAATTCAGTGTTCAGAATATTTTAATGCACTCAACAGTATATATGATTTAATCTTTTTTGTAAAAATACCATTCAAAGTGAAATTCTAAATTTTTAAAATTTATTTTTTAAAAAATTAAAACTGCGACTGTTGTGTATAAATATATAGTTATTTAAAAATATTTATTTTTCCTTTAAATTTTTGCAGTATTGTTCATTTACACTTCTAAAACAATGAATTTTGTATGCATTGTACAACAATGTACGAAATGTATTTCAGAAATTCTTTCATTCTTTTTGAATACAATAGGTATTTCAAAACAAAATATTGCATATTGATAAATTTTAAATATTTATTACTGGAGACAGTTACTATTAGTCAATACTTCATTTACCATGTAACTTTATTAGATTACTGATCAAGCATAGAAATGAGAATTGTTCAGAAAATATTTTAAATATAATAATTGAAGCTTTGATATAAAATGGTATCTAAAATACTTTGATGTCCTATTTATTCAGCCTATTGATGTTATGAAAGCGTGATAAATAGTTAATGCTTTAAATTTACAGAATAAAGCAGAAGAATTGTCTCATTATATTCTACAAATTGCAAAACACTTTATTTTTTAATTATATTTACGATATTTTTTTTATTTTTGCATTATTAAATCTGTCTGCTATATTGAACACCATTTACTCTCAGAAAACCGACATAGTCATATTTAGGACGGCCAAAAATTTAACAAAAAATAAAATCCTTCAAAAATTAATACTGAACTTTTATAGTTTTATTACAAATATTTACATAAATTTAGCCACATTGGCTTAACTGAAAAATGTGTCGCCATGAATTAAAATAATCATTTTAAATTTAAAATTCCCACATGCAGATTACTTAAAATTTAAGATAAAAATTAAGAATTCAAAAATGAAATAGATCATTTATTGAATTAATCCATGACAAATTGTATCACGCACTGTCGCAATCGTTCGCTCTGTTTTCATATAATTTTCATTTTATGTATACCTTCGTTTGTTACTCAATTTGTGAGAACTTTCAAAAAAAAGTAACAAGATTAACAGCTCCTTCATTACACTCAGATAGTCATATCATTCCCAAAAAATAAAAGAAAGAATAACTTTATATTTTGACATCTACCTGGCAAAATGTAATTCTTAAACTTCATTGAATTAAAGTAATTAAATTTCAATTAAGCCTTAAAATTTAAGATTAGCTGAAACTCTACATTTATATATCTTGTTCAAATTTTCAATCGTTCATAAAATTCTTTTCATTTTATTCATCCACTCAAGTCCAGATACTTAATTTTTTTTTTTAACAAGATTACTCCTTCATAGTGTTATCATTCATGAGAAGGTTAACGTATGATTCCGACATCTAATACAGTTTTTAAATTTCATTTTCATATCCCCTATATATATCTTGTTCAGTAATCGTTCATAAAATACTTTTTATTAATTAATTTTAGAACTTGTAGTGGATGACACTGGATGTTAATACATTTTTTCAAATATTAATTCAGTAATTAAATTTAATTTTTTTAGTTTTTTTTTTAGATTTAAGTTGCATATATCTACCAATAGATGGCGCCAGATAAACTTAAAAAAAAATGAATGAAAATTATTTATAAAGGACTTTCTGCAATATCGTGAAAAAAAAATAGGAATTGACTTTAAAAAAAAAAAATTATATTACTTGTTTAATTATTAGATGTATTCGGCGTAAATGCGCACCTTATTTTAAAGAAGAAATCTTAAATGTACATGTGCAATGCTCTTATATTTTGAAGTCATTTATTCGGAGGATTTTTCTAGGCTCTAAACAATGGTATACTTCTCGAACTACAACCATAAAATGCAAGAAACGAGGGGGCGGGGATAAACAAAATCTTCAGCATGGTACAGGATTTTCCCAAGCATTTCTACAGATTTCTTAACTTCCTCCCTTGCATGTGATGTGTAAGGAGGACGATTTATCTTGGAGCAAATCAGAACCCACCGAGACATTTAATGCTCTCTGTAGCATATTCAGTAAAGTCCATAGTATCCCTTTCAGAAGTAAATATGGGTCCTGCATAAAGAAGCAAACAGTACTAGTTTCAAAATCAAAGTGATTCAATTTTCAAAAGAAAATGGAAATCTTGTTGCAGCAAGGATGTTTGATGTTAGTGAAAGCTCCATACGCGATTGGAAGAAAAATGAAATGGCAACCATTAATATGCCAAGAAATAGATTTGCTTTACGTAAAGGAGTACCGAAAATGACCTATCCTAGAAGAAAATAATGCCAACTGGGTCCTAGAAAATCCCCATAATGGATTAATTGTTAAAAAAAAAAAAAATAGTCTACGTTTATTTGCCTTTAAATGGGCAAAAAAAAAAAAAAAATACAAATGAAAGAGAATATTTTAAAGCAATTTTTGGTTGGTGTATCACATCTATGGCACGGAATAATTTAATTCTGCAAGAAAAACAAAAGTTTCATAAATGCTTTTTAAAAATTTGATCAACAAATTAATAAGTTTCCAAAAGTATGTCCTTGACCTACGAAGACAAAAAAAAAAAATATATTTGCTGTCACATATGGGAAATGTGGATGAAACTCAAGTAATATTTGATATTACAGGAAATAAAACAATTGATCTTTGATCTGAAGGAACAAAAACGATTCACATAAAAACAATATGTCACGAAAAATCTCACATCACTGTAGTGCTCTTCTGTTTATCTGACGATACAAGCCCATGGTTATTTTTAAAAAGAAAAACGATGTCGAAATCTAATTTTCCGAAAGGTGTTTTTCTTCATGTGCACGAGAAAGGATGGATGGACGAAAATGGCGTAAAATTGTGGATAAGAAATTTTTGGCAAACATTTCCAGATGCCTTAATCCAGAAAGTCTCTTAGTTTAAGACATGTTCAGATCCCATCTATCGGATAATATGAAGAAATTTCTGACAGAGTGGAAAGCAGACATGACAGTTATTCCTGGTGGATTAACACCATTAGTGCAGCCTTTAGATATGTGTATTAATAAACCATTCAAAGCAAATTTAAGCTGTCAGTGGAATATGTGGATGTTAAAAGGTCAAAACACATTTACAAAAAGGAGGCCAAATGCATCATGCTAGTCTAGAACTAATGTGTGAGTGGATAAATAATAAAAGCATGTAGTGAAATTAAACCTGACATAATTCAAAAGTCGTTTAAAAAAATCTGGTATATATAACTATCTAGATGGAAAGGAAGATGATTAATTATTTATGGATCAGAGTAAAATTGATGGTGAAAATGAAACAGAGTTCGATGAAATGCCTGAAGATATAACGGAAGACGAATATGACGAGTTTCATGTAAATAATGGAATAATGGAAATTCATAAAGTATGTCCTTTCTTTTAAATAAACAATATGAAGATATATGTAGAAATCTAATTTTTTAAAAACTATAATTTTATATTCGGCGTATAATGCGAAACTTTAAAATTTTATTTTTTTTCACTAAAAGTGCGCGTTATAAGTCGGAACATACGGTAGGTTTTTTTAAATAGAATTTTGAAAAGTAAATATTTTAAACGAAGGCAGTTGATAGATTAATTTTACTTTTCAAAGATAATTGTTTAATTGAATATTAAAAGGATTAAATATTTTATTGATGAATGTCAAACTGGCAAAAACCAGGCATGATTTTTTTATCACTTGGGTATTAATTATTGATTTTATAGGGACTGATACTTAGTCTAGGATATAACGATCATATTTATTGATATAATGAATATTTATTGAAAACTGATACATCAATTATTTATAGAATATTTGTTAAATGTTAATATCATAACAGTTAAATATTAGAATTATAATATATTATTGGTTATTGTAAATCTGGTAAAAACAATACCGATTATTTTTTTTTTATTAAGTATTTTTATAGACGTAAATTTCATATCAAAATAACATCATAGCAATGCATTGGTAAAAGCATAAATATTTAATTTTGATAAATATATTTAAATTAATATTTATGTTAATTAGTTTTTAATTAGTTTAACTTGATCTGAATTCAAAATCTTGATTCTTTTTAACTATTTCTAAACAATTGAAATAAATATAACATACGTACTAAATTCAAGCAGAACCTATTGCATCAAATAGCAAATCAAATGTTATTTAATTATGTAAATCAAGTGCGACTCATTGAATTCCATCTTATAAAAACATTCATCATTTGATCTCCCAGACTTTGTTTGCAAATAGATACTTAATATTTAGATAAAACGAACAGCAAACAAAGTTACATGTTTCAGCAATCAAGTAAACTCAGTCCAAAGGTACTTCAGCGAAAGAAAAATTGCACCAGACAGAAGAATAGCTGAACCAATATTATTAACCACAGACGAGAGGAAAAATATAGCAGATTCGCGACACTAAATCAGACTCTCTGAGTAAGTGGATGGGTTTATTTCAACTTCTAAAAGCTTTGCAGTCAGAACGTAGGAATTTATGTGCTAGCCATGATGCGCTACAAATAAATAGGCTTTTACGCTGTGAACGAGAAAACATGTCCCTCCTCTTCTGCCTTTCAGAGGGAACAGATGAGTAGATATAATCGAATTTTGTCCTTCCAAATTTGCACGTTGAGTGGTGGTTTGTATAATGGAATTCAGCACTGTGAAGACAATTTTACCATCCCCAGCAATGAATAGGAATTTGTTATTAGGGGAGAATCGCGCTTTGCGAATTCTTTGGATGCTTTTTGCTCATAATAGATGGGAAGTAAATTCCAAACAAAGGGGATTTAATGTTAAGTCCAAGGTGTTTAAGTCCTACCTAGCTAATTTTGTTACTTGATTCAGAATGAAAATTTTTCGTTTAGGAAAGTCTAGCATGTATTTTTCAATGTATTTGTGTGATATAAATATAAATTATTCTTTTGATTATACTAATATTTTTTCCAGCTCTACAAGATTTTCGTGAACACAATATCCCAAAATCTTTGTAATGAAGAATACGAATTTATCGATAAAGACAATAAAATAATTATACGCAATTTTTTAAATCATCACTTTATTTCCTTTAATTGATATCCCATTATCAATTTTTAGGTGGCAAAAATACTTTGCTGTTGTAGCACTTTTTCTTATGGGAAGAGTTGTGGCATTTCATTGCTACGAGAGAGGAATGTATGTTATTTGATAAGTTACATAATATCAACCCATGACTCAAATTTTACAGTGTGTGCAGATATATTACATGCAATTAGTATTTGTACTAATGAGAACAACCAGTCATTCAAATCTGATAGCAGATATTCAATATCATGTATAATGAGACTCAGGAAATTAGTGAATATCTATGCGACCTTCACTGGTCGAAACAATTACAGATTGAATATTAGATAGACCATGAGTTGTTCCATCTCGATTGGTGATAGACGACGAATTGAAAAATGTCTACTCCAAAGAAAAGTGAGGGAAGCTGACCCTCCCCCTCTTCTTGAAAGATTGTCTTAAAAAGCGGTTTGTTGATGAACAAGAGAGAGTTCTGCGACTAGTCGGCAGAAGTGTTGTTTTTTTCTCTGAAGTGACTGAAGCGGCTGGAGTTTTCCTCCTTTTACCTCGTGGTTTCATGTATTACGCCATGTGATAATTAAGGCCAGACGCAGACCAGGCAAATAGATTCGATGTAGACTCGAGGACTCCGACTTTGGAGTGAACTGCACTTGTGATAAAATCTATATTTTTAATTTTTTATTTCTTTGTATAATAATCCAGAGCTCATTATTTGTATATATATAGTGCTTGTAAATAAAAATTAAAAAGTGTTTCCATGAATCTGAAAGTGGCCCTCTTCTTGAAGCCGTTATAGATCTAAAATAGGCCGAGACGTTACAATGCAAATAACGTTTGAGAGTTTCATTGTAACAAATTTTTATATATGGGATATTTACAATTTATCTTAGATTCAAATCCAAGAGCCATGTACAGCTAAATTTTCTATCCACAATTTACTTAGGTATATAAAAAGTAAATTACATTTATAAGTAAAAATTGATGAACAAATGTCCCGTTTATAATCTATCAGAAAATTATATAAATTGGTACAATATACCTCTTTATTTGTTAAAAGTTAATAATTTAAGATGAATACAATACACCAAACTATTTTTATATCATATTAAAGTTAAGAAATAAACAATTCCTTTGTATTTTTTTAACTGCTAACTTGATTACAATTGAAGAATAAACCCAAAATAAAAACATTTACTTTTTTTTACCTTGAAAGAATCCCTGATCACGAACTTTATATACCATCGGAATATAAAATGCATTCCAGTTGACAACTAGTCTTCTAGGTTCTACGTTAGGAATTTAAAGTTCATACAAAAGACCAAATGCTACAGAGATCAGACATCACTCTCCTCCGTTATTTATTCGGATTCTAGAATTTACAAGAATAAAACCTTTGTTTCTATAAATACGGATGGCAGAATGAAATATTCTGTTATTTGAAAATAACAGCCGTTGCGATTTGTTTCTTCAAGTAAATTTGAGAATATTTACAATAGCGGCATTGTATTATATCTTCTTATTTTTTAAGACCATAACGACGATTTGAGTAGTGAGAAATTTTACTATAAGGATCAAATGAATATTTCTTTTGATAATTAATGCAGCATGAAAACAAAAAAAAGGATTTTTATAATAAAGATTAATAATACATTGGAATAAAATACATGATAAAATATTCATTGTTTAAGAGAAAGAAATGTAAATCTGAAAATGTAGTAAAATAAAGATTGTGTATAATTCCCAGTGAATCTACAGTAAAATTATAACGTATGATGAAATTTTTCAGGAAATTTATAATCTGATGCCGATAATGCTTGATAGTTTCATTGGTAGTAAATTTATAATATGGGATATTTACAATTTATCCTAAATTCAAATCCAAGACCAATGTAGAGCTAAATTTTCTATTCATAATTTACTTAATGTATAAATAATAAGTAAAAAAAAATTGTAAAAAAAATAGAGTAAAAAACATAAAAAATCATAAGGTAATTGTAAAAATTATGAGTAAAAACTATAAAAATCATAAGGTAATTGTAAAAGTTTATAAGTAAATTTGTAAAAAGTCTTAAAAAAATTGTAAAAAATGAATTAATTGTAAAAGCTTATAAGTAAAAAATGTAAAAATTGTGGGTAAGTGTTATAAAATTCATAATGATGATAAATAATGATAAACGAATGCCACATTTATATTCCATTAGAAAATTATATAAATTGTTAAAATATTTTTTTATTTGTTGAAAATTAATTATTTAAGAGGAATGCAATAAACCAAAATATTTTATATCATATTAAAGCTAAGAAATTAATTCTTTTTTTTTAACTACTAAGTTTCATTCAAAGAACCCAAAATAAAATCATTTATTTTTTTTTTTTTTTTTTTTTTTTTTACCTTGAAAGAATCACAAATCACGAACTATATATACAATTGGAATATAAAATCCATTCCAGTAACAAATCATTCTAAGTTCTACATTAGAATTTAAATTTCATACAAAAGACCAAATGCTACAGAGAGCAGACATCAAACATCAGTCTTCTCCGTTATTTACTTGAATTCTAGAATTTACAAGAATAAACGTTTGTTTCTATAAATACGAATGTCAGAATGAAACGTCCTCTTATTTGAAAATAACAGTCATTGCGATTTTTTTCCAGTAAATTCTTTGGAATACTTACAATGGCAATACTGTATTTAAATAAAATTCTAAACAAATGCACCGATTTGATAAGTGTACGGCTGAATTCAGAAAAGGGCTTTATAACAAGCAATCGTTAAGGATGAAAAGTTAGAAACGATCAAATTAGCGATAAAATACGCCGAGTTAACAAGCAAATAATACTTTGAATCTTTAATAAGCATGAAAGTTTTAATGAAACGTTACACCAATAAAATGGGGAAAATTAGTCTTTGCTGAGCTGATGTTTCTTTCGCGCTACTCTAACAAGCTCATTATGATAAAACTGAAAGATTCTTCAGTTTCCCGTGATGTTAAAAAAGTAGTAACGGTCTTTTAAGTCTAATTTAATGGATAAAACCTTTCAGAATTATCCGATACATTTTACACTAGTATTTTAAAATCACTCATTCTAAAACAATTATTTTAAGGAACAAATGCAAATTTGCTATTATTTCATATAATTAATGTTTTCTGATATTTTTTTTTACATTATTTTGTCAGTTATTACATTATTATTATCCAAATTATATAAATTAAATATTAAATTTGGATATATTTTCTTACAGATTTCGCTGTTAATTATTAGAAAATCAAAATGGATTTACTCTTATTTGTTTGCTTAATTATTAAACTTATTGATTTTACAAATATTGAGTCCTACTCGTGACAACGATGGAGAGCATTATGGCGGAGGTTCATTCCGCTGGTGGCTTTGTTGTAGACACCGTTTCAAAAAAAAAAAAAAAAAAGGAGACTCGATGGCGTTTGATATGTTCAGCATTTTTGCCTCGTTAATTGTTGATTTGGGGTTTTCTCCCATATGATACATAGTTCTCCCTAAAATTCCTCCTGGAAGGCACTGCCCACCTTCTCCTAAGATCATTTTGTGCACACTTTGAGCTAATTAGACCTACAATTTAACGTGGATTCCCTAACCACTTTGATTGAATGAGTTAAATTAGTCAAAAACATACATTTAATGCAATTATGATAAAATCATGCATTTTATGCAATTTCGATATTTTTGGTACATTTCAAGCAACTAAATTAAACTGATTTTCGTGTTTAGATTCAAAATATTACAATGTTCACTATATAAAAAAATTATGTATATTTCTTAATTAGAATATAGTTTCATTGTAAAGCTCATAGTATTTGTCTGATAAATTTACGAATCTTTTTCTCACTTCTCAGCGATTAACTTTACATTTAATTAAACTATTGACACTCTAGAATGAATTCTTATTTAATTAAATTTTTAAATATTTATGTCAGTTTTTATTTTAATGTTGACAATTCCTAGAAGCAAACCGCTTAATACTCTATTATAGTTTATAGTGATAATGAAAATATCAAAACTTTCAATTTAAAATCATATAAATATCCTTGACATGAAAAACATCAATAGATAAAAAAAAATAGCTATTTTTTTTCTAATTAAGTAACAGAAGTCATACACTTAAATTTAGAATTTTCAAAAGATTTCCGTTATTCCCTAAGCATTTATTGACCAATACACAGGACAAAAATATTCGTTTATTCACACGTTAATAACAACGGTTGTCATTCAACAGAAAGCAGTGTGTTATATGCTGAATTTAAACAAATTATTAAATTTAAAAGAAAATGTCATTTACAATGCAGGTTAACAACCTTCAGCACAAGACAGTAGATGTAGTAATTTAAGATGCAACAAACTTTCTATTTCTTTAAAGGGGTTGTTCTTCATACATTACTTCATATGATAATTTTTTTTTGAAAGGTTATGTATTATACCATAATTTATCATTCAGCAGAAAGCTGTGTGTCATATGCTGAATTTAAACCAATTACTAAAGAAATTAAAAGAAAACATCACTTACAATGCGGTTCACCAGAACAATAACTCAATCAGTAATTTAAAGAAATAGAAAGTGTTTTGCATCTTAAAGGGGCTGTTCTTCAGAGGAACCTTTTTTTTTTTCAAAGGTTATATATCATACAATGTGTCTCAGCGCCAGGCTTACAAATTTATAGGAAGGACCTAGACAATTAGGAATTGCACAGCAAGTTTGGGTCGGAAATACATTCTGAATACGGTAGATGGAGTAACATGGAAGCATTCTTGCTTAAACTCTTCATTTCACACACTGATGCAGCGGCAATAGGAGGGCAAATCACACGAACGCTAAACAAGTGGATATCAGTCAAGCAAATGGGCGAGTCACACAGTACACACAGCCATACCCAATGAGGCATACTCTCAACCACAGCCTCTTCGGATGCATGCACCAACGATTACTTGAATCGTGAACGAAAAATAGGAAAGAGACTGTGTAAAGGTTTGGTACAAGATAGTTCGAGTACATGAGCTATGTAGGAATTTCCTGTTACATCATCTGGAGCATTCCGCATTAAATCGGCGTGCATTAAATGAAGTAATTCACCTTTGTTGTAATTGACCATTATACTTTTTCTGAACAAACATTTATTAATGACCCGTTTATTCACTTACGTGATATCTTTTCATTTCTGGTGTTTTCTCAATATACATTATTACAGCACAAAAGCTTATTCCATCATATATTTGTGATTCCGGGTGTCTAGGTGTAAAGCTTCTTCTAATTCTTCTTCGTCAGCACTACAGCCTGCATCATTGCCAAGGCAGTTTCTGACACTGTCCGGGGCAATAGATCGCCATCTGTTGACTCCCAGAACTCTTTAGATATATTTCGACTGAATCAACCCATCTGGTGGGGAGGCCTTCCTCTTCTTCGGGTGCCTTCAATTGTGGAAAAAGTAACTTTTTTTAGTTGGATTTGAGTCGTTATATCTGAAAATGTGTCCCAGCCATCTAATACGGCTTGCTTTTATAACTTTTGCAATATCAAGTTCTTTGAATTTGTTGTCAATTTTATGGTTATATTGTATTCTGTAGACATCGTTTCTAGATGAAATCTACCTTCCTAGAAGTATGAAAATTTTATGCTGATACAACATCACACATTGTGACAAGATGTACAAACTTTATATTTTCTATTCATAGTCAATTAATCCAATGACACAAAACTGTGTCGAACGAAAATTCAAGCTCTATTTAAGTTTTCAAAATAAAAGTTTTAAAAACATCACGACGAAATAGCAAATATTTAGTTGCCTTTACATCGTACTTTCTAATATTTAAATTGTTTTTTTTTTTTTCTTTAATGAAAATAATTTATCTACTATTTTTAGAAATTTCTTGGGTGGATTAATTTATTAAACCAGAAACCTGTAAAGTAGAACCTTATACATTAGTTAGGAGAAGAGTTTTTTAGTTCACAAAATTGTTGTGTTATTCACATTTAATTTTAATTTTTTTGAGTAGAGATATTCATTATAATGCTTTTAAAAATTTTTAGTACTAACTCTTTTCATTATTTTCAATAAAAAAACATCAATAGTTAATCTCTAATAAAAACGTGGAGGACATTTAGGAAATTTTTCGAACTAATCCAATTTTCCTACGAAAGTGGTAATTCTTTTTTTTTTTTTTTTTTTTTTTTTTTTACGAAGAAAATCACTTACAAGGAATGTATCTTTAAAAGTTGAACTGAAATCCCTTTTGCGGGTATAAAAAAAGTCATTTCCTTCAAAAAAAATCCGCCTTCCATCAAAATATTATTAGTGAAGTTTCAAGGGAAAGAAAATTAAATCACCGTCAATGTCTTTAAAAAAGGAAGTAAATAAATATTTATTTAATTTTTTTTTTTTTTTTTTTTTTTTTCACTGTCTTCTGCTTGTAGTTAAGGAAATCTTACAACGAGGGGATTCTAAAACATCTTTCAAATTACTTTTAAGTATACAGTCTCCTGTTCATTTTCTTGAATTTTTTTTTTTTTCAGTTGAAAAAAAAAAAATATTGTATTTATGTAAAATATAATTATATCCAATTTTATCCAATACTCAAAACTATACAATTTTCAGACAAATTTTTTTTTTTTTTTTTTTTTTTTTTTGAAATCTGAAATAATGTTCTAAAAACATTAAAAAAATTTTTATTAATAAATTTCTTAAAGGGTAAAAAGGGAGTAAAACAAGCTATTATACTGCTTAACTTTTCAATGTCAGTTTTAATAAGCTGACATTGAATTGCGTTTAAAGAAATTTTAAGCGAAACAAAAATATCCAAGTGCTACTAGTAGTTTCATGATTGAAAATTAAATTTTAAAAATAACACAAAAATTATTTATGCTCAAATTTTTAGTTTAAAAAATGTATCAAAAACTAGGTTTGTTTTTTGCAATAATCCTTATTTGTTCTACTTCCTACGGTTTGGCTTGTCCCTCTACGGTCATTTTGTGCACACTTTTAGGCTAATCAGACAAAGACTTACAGTTTAACGTGGATTCCGAACCACTAATAAACTTTCATGCCGCCGCCAGGATTCGAATCTGAAGCCTGTAGTAACAATAGCCAGAGCGCTAGCCAATTTTCCGCCTATTTATTATGGTGATAAACAGTATCTGTATAATGTTTGTGTAGATTTAAATTATATTTACTGGTCTAAGATGTCTTTTTCTAGAATATTATATACTAATTACGTACAAAATGTATTATACATTCTGTAATCTTCGACTTTAAAAAATTTTTTTTTAGAAATATTAATTTGCTGTATTAAACACCACTGAATTGCATTATTTTCGAACTAAATGTAAGAATTATTAATGAAATTCTATTTATAACGAAGCATTGACTTCCATGAATATTTTTCAAAAGGTGAATATTGAAATCATTACACAGCACATCATTCCTCTACCTGTTTAAAGAGTTGCTTTTTCTACAACGAGAATCAACAGTAAACAAAACCCACGTAGGTAAACAAAACAAATGACCAAAATGACGAAACTAAAGCTCTCTCATTCATTTCTGCCGCTGACAGGCGACCACCCTCCATCAAATAAATTGAGTTCAGCGACATGTACTGAATATTCTATCACGAAAGGGAAATCCGCAGTAGTGTCTTAAATTATCTAATGCTGTCCTTGCTACCATTGGTTTGTACATCAGCAAATCTGTCTCTTTTTGTCCCCCAATAACTCTTAAGAGCTCAGGGCAAACAAAGCAATGACATGCGATATTGATCCCTCTGCCAATAATAAACGCTTCAATCAAGATAGAAGTCCACTGTGACCACTCCAAGAGTCCAACAGAACCCCCTTCCCCTTCAGGGTCGACGACCTTCAATGCATTCCTCCATAGCCGCTGTGTCTGCGATTTTTAACATCATCTGAATGCATTAAAGGGAACGTGGAGCGCTGTAAAAGGTCTGTTTACAAATTGATTCTCGTATGTCCGATCGGTTTTTATTGGTGTGCTTTTTCGAATAAGCCGATTTAGGAAGACAAGTTTTGTTTGGAATAGAGTCGAAAGGGACAGTAATTTGTATCGAGCAAGTATTGCTTCTCATTTTGAAAGAGTGGTACTTCATTTCATAATGGATGGAATCGTATGTTGGACTGTCTGTTGAATTGTCTTCTAAATAGGATATATAGAGGTTTTTTTCTGAATTTACAAATAAAATGATACATTTATTTGTACAATTTTTACTCGTAGTTTATTTGTACAACATTTATTTGTACGAATTTTTTTTACAAATAAAATGATACATTTTTTTCAAAGAGAAAAATACAAATAAATAAAATCAGATTATTCTTGTCATTTATTTAGATTTAAATGGAAATAAATTGTAATCGAAATGGAATGTTATTGAAATATAGAAGCAAATTTTTTACAAAGTCTTTATGTTTTTATATGATTATTATTGCAATAGATTTTCTGAAGAACTATAAGAATATAACTTTTAGACATTTTTTAACTTCACAACTTGCTTCTCATTTTTAAAGAGTGGTACTTCATTTCATAACTCACAACATCATAATCAACAACTGTCTTTAAAATTTTTCACGAGGTTTTTTTCACGAATTTTTCTTATAAAATGATACATTTTTTTTTTCAAAAAAAAAAAAATATAATGAAATAAAATCATATTATTCTTAACATTTATTTTGATTTAAGTGGAAATAAAACTGCAATTTATAATGGGAATGTTATTGAAATATAAAAGAAAATTTTGTTTCAAAGTATTTTTGTTTTTATACGATTATCGTTGTAATGCAGTTTCTGAATAGATTAAATTCATTTATATTAAAATACGTAAAACAAAAATATATTCCAAAATATTATATTTTATACTTTCAGTAACTTTTAGACATTTCTTAACTTCACAACTTGCTTTTCATTTTGAAAGAGTGAATTAACTATTACTTTAATTTCAAAATGGATAACATCGTCTGTTGGATTGTCTTGAAAATAGGATATAAAGGTTCTCTCTCAGGAATTTTTCTTACAAATAAAATGATAAATTTTTTTTCAAAGAGAAAAAAATAAAAAAGTAATAAAATCATATTATTCTTGACATTCATTTAGATTTAAATGAAAATAAATATAGAATACAATGAAATGAGAATTGTAATTGAAATATAGAAAAATTTTTTGCAACGAAGTCTTTTTTTTTTATATGATAGTGATTATAATACATTTTCTGAATAGGTTAAATTCATTTAAAAACCCTTAAAACAAAAATATATTTCAAAATATTATATTTTATACTTTTAATAACTTTTAGACATTTTTTAACTTCACAACTTGCTTCTCATTTTGAAAGAGTGGTACTTCATTTCAAAATGGATAACATCGTCTGTTGAACTGTCTTGGAACATTGGATATAAATGCTTTTTTCAAGATTCTTCTTACAAATAAAATACCTTTTTCAAATAATAAATAAATAAAATATAATCAAAATAATATAATAAAAATAATATATTATCTTTGATATTTATTTAGATTTAAATGGAAATAAAACTGCAATTGTAATTGGAATGCTACTGAAATATAGTAGAAAATTTTGTTTCAATGCCTTTTTTGTTTTTATATGATTATCACTGTAATACATTTTCTGAATAGATTAAATTCATTTATATTAAAATACGTTAAACAAATATATATTTCAAAATATTATATTTTATACTTTCAATAACTTTTAGGTATTTTTTTTTTAACTTCACAACTTGCTTCTTATTTTGAAAGAGTGGTACTTCATTTCAAAATGGATAACATCATCTGTTGGACTGTTTTGAAAATAGGAAGAAGCTTTCCTCTGGAATTTTCTTACAAATAAAATGATACATTTAAAAAAATTGCAAAGAAATAAAATCATATTATTCTCGACATTTATTTAGATTTAAGTGGAAATAAACTGCAATCGAAATCTTATTGAAATATAACTAGAAGGAAATTTTGTTTTTCACGGTATTTTTGTTTTTATATGACTATTATTGCAATATATTTTCTGAATAGATTAAATTCATTTATATTAAAAACCCTTAAAACAAAAATATATTTTAAAATATTATATTTTTATACTTCAAATAAATTTTTTTTTAATTTCTTATACAAACATTTTTAAATTCAAAAATCAATTAAAATAAAATATTTTAATTGCTTTTGAATTTAAAAAAAGTTTTTGAATTTCTTACTCAATTTAATTTTCTAAAGCACTTATATTTCTAAAAATTTAAGATATTTTTTCATTTAACAAAACTCAATGAATACAAGGAATCATATTCATCGACAGAGAAAGCAACTCATCCTAATTTATTAAAATTAAAATGTTGTATTTTTTTCCCCTTTAAGAAACCTTTTCATTGAACATTATACACTTAAAATAAAGATGTAGATGTTCAAATATCATTATTGATTCTTTGAGAAATTAATTATTTAAAGAAGCACTTTAAACATTCTTACTAATATTTATTCTTGATATAAAAGAAATCATCCTCCAAAAAGCGAAAAAAAATTATTAATAATTACAACTAGGTTTAAAATTAATTTTAAAATGTTTCAAAAATGAAATTTAACAATGTTCTTTTCATTCTAAAATGTTTCTAATCGAAAACTTTAATTAAAATGCTTTGATACTAGTGGAGCTTATCAAGTTCTTGAGAACAGTATTAAATGATGTTTAAATCAATCTTTAATGTTATTAAATTAAATATTTTATGATAGTATAACTTCAACTAAAAGTACTTTATTTTAATTGAAGTATTTATTAATGTAGCATTATGTAAATATTTAATAACTATATAAAGCATTGCCTGGTTAAATATTGATTAACATTCTTTCTTTTATGACCAGAATCTAATAATTTAAAATTCAATTACTAATATTTTTAAATAGAATATAAATTAGTCAAATAAGTAATAAAACAAGTAATAAAAAAAAAAAAAAAAAAAATTTTAAAGTCAATTAATATTTTTTTTTTTCCATTATATTGCAGAAAGTCCTTTATAAAGAATTTTCTTTCATTTTTTTAAGTTTACGTGGCGCCATCTATTGGTAGATATATGTAACTTAAATCTAAAAAAACTAAAATGAATTCATTAAATTTAATTACTGAATTAATATTTGAAAAACTGTGTTAAAATCAAGTGTCATCCACTACAAGTTCAAAAATGTATTTGAACTTGAATGGATGAATAAAAATTATGTTATTAATGATTGAAAATTTGAACAAGATATATATAGGGAGAGTATGAGCTAATAGAAGGAATTGAAAAATAACGAGGCTTTCAATTGAATGTTACAACATTTTAGTTTTCTACATCAACTATTTGATTTTGTACTTGTTGTACACAGCAGGATAATTAACAAAATTAATTTCATCTGCCTATCTAATATGTAAAATTTCAGTACAAAATTATTCACTCTAAATTACTCAGAAAACTTTAAAATAATTTATTTATTATGTGTCTAAAATTATGATTCATGTCATATATTTCTTTCTTTTTTTTATTGTGGAATGGAAATAAACAAGAGAATTCATGTATGCAATGTGTTTTTAAATTCTTAAGGAAAATTCCAGAGTTCTAAAGAAATTCCAGAGTTCCGTATGTTTATCTATAATTATTTAAAAGATTCTAAAATGACTACATAAATAAGTAAGAAATTATTTATGAAAAAAAAAATATTCACAAATGATTACATAGATAAGTAAGAAATGATCCATAAATTATTATATAAATAGGTAAGAAATAATTCATAAAAGAGTAAAAAAATTCCCAAATGATTATTTAAATAATAAATTATTCATAAATAAGCAAAAAGGATTCATAGATGATTACATAGATAAGCAGGAAATGATTAAGTGAATTTATAATCCATCTAACTTTTTTTTGATACTATTTTATTAACGCCAATAAAATTGTTGTTTGTTAATTAATAATGCAATAAAAAATTTTTTTTTAATAGTAGTTTAATTATATATACTAAATTGTTCATTTAACATTGAATTAAACAACTACTTTATGTATGCACTATAACAAAAGGATCTGTGTTAATATGTGATATTATGTAACATGTTATATTTTTCAAATTAAAGATTTCTTACTGTGCATAATGTGTTGCAAATCATTTTAGTGTAAAATAATCTAAAACATATTAATATAAAATTCGTGTAATTTTAATGTAACAAAAATCATTGCATGGTTTTATTAGTGTGTCCAAAATTGATTGTTAACAATGCTTATATTTAACATACCTAAAAACTATGAAACTTTTCAAAGGTTATTCCCTACATAATAAATATAAACCTTGCTTAATTTTTTGTTTTTGAAAATCATTAAAGCATCAGCTACGCACTTTTACATAAAGTGAAATGGAAGTAATCCTCATAGGATAATAATGAAACAATATTTTGCGATGGTAGTATATTGTTTCAATTATAATATTCCAAGGAAGAATAACTAGAAGAAGAGAAATTTTGCCTTTCATTAAACGCTTTTCCTAAAAGAATATAAATTTTATATTCTTTTAGAAAAGCGTTTAAATAATTAATAGTCATTAAAAGCGATTAAATAGTCATTAATATTAATAGTCATTAATATTTAATCAAATTCCAGGTATTCTACAGCTTTCTCTGAATTTTGTATCAAATTTTACGAAAGTTCATAGTGTATTTTAGGAAGCAAAAAAAAAAAAGAAAGTAGCAATAATATAAAAGTTATTGTTTTATATATCAAGCTTACAGAATACGAAATAAATGAAATAATTATGATAGAAAATATTTCATATAATTTCCGGATAAATAACTTTTACACTTAAATATTTTGTAAAATTATTTATAATTTCCGAGTTAAAGATACGCTTTATGAATACAAATCAAATTGATGAAATTCACTACATTTTCACTCTATGCGAAAGAGTAAAAAATAACAGAACATTAAAAAGCAAACCAGTTTTTCGAAAATATTTTTCTAGAATGCATGTTCATACATATCCATATTTTTTCAGAAGTAGATATTATTACAGAATATCAATTAAATGAAATAATTTTTCTTTCTAATGCAGCTGGCAAACATTTAGACAGCTTGGTCTTGGATGCTTTAAGACAAGCGCTGCACAGACATTACTCACTTTGCATTACCCAGGGGGCGAGTGTAATACGAGCCACGGACGCGGGGAGTGACAATGCCCCCGCAACGCTCTACGATCTTATAGACCCGGGACCTACGGTTTAAAGTGGATTCGAACCACTACAAACATTCATGACACCGCCGGGACTCGAACCCGAAAAACCTGTGGTACCGAGCGCCAGAGCGCTAGCCACTCGGCCATTCAGGCCCTAAATGAAATAAATATGGCATAGAATATTTCATATAATTCCAGAGTAAATAATTTTTGTACTTAAATAATATAAAAAGTATTTCTGAAAAAAAAAAAGAAAACAATTTAAAGATGCACCTTTACTAGTACAAATCAATTTGATGAAATTCACTACATTTTCACTCCATTTGAAAGAGTAAAAATAACAGAACGTCAAAAAAAAAACCAGTTTTTCGTAAATATTTTTCCAGAATATAAATTGATATACATATATATATCCATATTTTTCAGGATACATATTCATATATATCCATATTTTTCTAGATGTAAATATTATTACAGAATATCGGTTAAATGAAATAATTATGGCACAAAATATTTCATATAATTCCAGAGTAAATAATTTTTATTCTTAAATTTAATGTAAAAGTATTTATAATTTCCGATTTAAAGAACTAATACAATCAAATTGATAAAATTCACTACATTTTCATTCTATGCGAAAGTATAAAAGTAACAGAACATTATAAAAGCAAAACAGTTTTTAGTTAATATTTTTCCAGAATACATATTCATACGTATCCATATTTTCCGAGAACTAAATATTATTACAGAATATGAATTAAATGAAATAATTATGGCATAGAATATTTCATATAATTCCTAGTAAACAATTTTTATACTTAAAAAAATATTTGCAAAAGTATTTACGTTTCTACGGGCCTGATGGCCGGGTGGCTAGCAATCTGGCGCTCGGTAACACAGGTTTCGTGTTCGAGTCCCGGCGTATGGATTGTAGTGGTTCATAATCCACTTTAAGCCGTAGGTCTCGGTCTGCCATGACTGTACGAGCGTTGGGCGTAGTGCAGACAACCTTATCCAGTAAAAAGAAAATATCTATCTAGAAATCTGCCAGTAGGCAGACAGCCTTGGCCCACAATGGGGCTGTTGCGCCATTGAGATGATGATGATTTACTATTTCTGATTTAAAGATATGACTTTACTAGTACAAATCAAATTGAAGAAATTCAATATATTTTCAATTCAATGCAAAAGAGTAAAAATAACAGAACGTTAAAAAAAAGCAAAGTAGTTTTTCGTAAATATTTTTCCTTTCAAAATGGTAGTTTCAAACGGTATATATATTATATATATATATATATATTTTCATTTATTATATAATAAAATGTCTTTTTAAAGAAAACCAATTTGATTATATTCCTCTGTTTGCAAAAGGAGGGACTTTTATTCAAATATTTCATTCTCATACTGATTGAGTTTAACGCCACTGTAAATAGGAAAATATTTGCTCCCGAATATAAATAAAGACTATTTGGACGCCCCCGATATCTCATAAATAAAGGTTTAAAAATTCATGTGTGGGTGGATTTAGCTCCCGAAGTGGAGCGGAAAAAGAATCTTAATATTTACGCTTTAAGGTCACAGAACTCAAAAGTTGGAAAAAAAGTTTTTAAGTTATTGAGATAAATGAAACTTACACGTCATTTATCACATGATGATAAATGGATGGAAGATGATTGGGAACATTAAACTTAAATGGACAAAACTTTAAAATTATTGCATAGAAGTTCAAACACAAAGAGATATCACTCATTTATTAATTTTTAAGACATAAATAAAATTTGCCAACGCAAAGCCAATGTTTCAAAAGTGCTTTTTGAGACTTTAGTACTGTTATTACTTTTTAAATGAAATATTTGAAATTATTGCATTACTGTCTGAAATTAAATTCCAGAATGGTTAAATTATTCAACGTTTTAAGTAACTACAGTATATTACTAAATATTTTCTGTAGCTATTATAAATTCTTAAATGTATTTTAATTCGTCCAAATTGAGGATTATATAAATAAAAAAATTACTTTATTTTTTGGTTAGAATTGGGAATATTATGTATTTATATTAATTTTAAAAAGTCATATAATATTAATTTATAAATAAAAAAAAGGTATAAATGCGAATTTTTAAATTAAAATGTAACATTTTACAGTAGCTTCAGATAAAATAATTTAGTTTTAAAATACTTACATTCAGTTGTCTAATGGGCATCTATACTTTTAAATTGCATTTTTTAATTGAATTTTATTGAATTTATATATTATTTATTGAATTAATATTATTATAATAAGATTTTTTAAAATTTATTTGAATTTTCTTTATTTTAATGTGACTAAAATTTTTATAAATTAAAATTTATTAAAATTAAAATTTTCTATGAATATAAATTAAAAATGATGACAAAAAATATTTTTGGATAAACTATTTTAATCATTTTTTTTATTATAGTGAAACTAATGTATGAAATAATCTAAGGCCAGTGAGTTTTTACCTTAAACTATAACTGCTATCAAATTCCAAGGCGAAATAGAATTATCGACATAACGAACAAAAAAAATCATTTCTTAATTCTTTATTTCGTAGAAAAATGCAAGAATTAAATTGATCCTCTTATGTTTCGTTCAGGCAAAAAAAATAATAATAAAATAAAATTTAAAGTTAATATTTTATTTTTGGAAAAATGTTGTAGAAGTGTACTAGCAGAAGAAACCCTTTTTTCCATTAGACTGAGCCGAAATTGAATTGATACAAATACATTTTATTGAGGTTGGAAAATGCATTTATTCTCCCTCAAACGATATTAGAAAAATTGATTATCGTTTGGTAGATTTAAATTTGTTAGAATGCTGCACGAAAAATTCTACCAGACGATTTTATCTTAACAGAAACGCTACAATTTCGACGACTAAAGTATGAATTTAATAAACATATATGATATTAATTTCTATCATTAAAATAGAGAAAAAAATTATGGATATTTACATATATAAGTACAAAACACACAAGCAAACATACCATATCTAGCATTAATTGATAATAAATTTATCTGCAAGATATATTTTAATATGAGAAAAGAAATAAAAAATCAGTCAATTAAAAAAATCAAATTTAAAAAAATCAATCAAGTCAAAAAATCAATACAAATCAAACAAATCAAATCAATTCAAAAATCAAAAATAAAATCAAACAAAAATCAATACAAATCAAATCAATTCAAAAATCAAAATTCAAATCAATCAAAAAGTCAAATAAAAATTCAGTCAATCAAAATATCTAAACAATCAATGAAAATCAATAAAATATCAATCAATTCAAAAATAAAATAATCAGTCATTGTATTGGATCACACTGGTAAACAATATTTTTTTTTTTTTTTTTTTTTTAAAATGATTATTAATTAACATTTAATTATTATTCATTGATTATTAATTAACATGCAATTGACATTCTATGCAATTTCAAATTATAATTTAAATTTTGAAGGATGGGAAATGCATTTATTCTTTTGCAAAAACATTAAAGAAATTGATTATCGTTTGAGAGATTTAAATTAAGAATGCTGCCAAAGATATACACTCATATCCATAAATTAAGGATAATGAAGTTCAGGCAAAAAGAAAGAGACAGAAGCAAAACAAATTTGAGTTATTTGTAAAAGTCTATTTATTAAACAAAAGGGAAAGAACAAAAAAAGATGCTATATGTTTGACATAATTAATAAAAAATTGCGATTTTTACTCAATGGAGCAAATTTCAAAAAGAACCTATTTACAAAAACAGTATAACATCGTTAGTATGATGGTTAATATGGAGTATATATCCCGGACGATGCAATACAGGCCTTACAACGCCTAGGCATGCTGAGTATCAAATTATCAATCTGATCTTGGGGAATATTACACCACTCATCAAGCAATGCCCTCCGAAAATTCCGGTGGACAGGTGGGAGGGGTTGATGGGCTGCAATTCGTCGGCCAAGCATATCCCACACATGCTCTATGTTCAAGTCCGGTGAGTATGCTGGCCAATCTATACGGTGATATCCTCAATTGAAGGCATTCGTCTACAATGTTTGCACGGCGAGGACGGGCGTTGTCATCCATAAACAGAAATTCAGCACCCATGGCGCCCCGAAACAAACGTACATGTTGTCCCGGAATGACATCCCGATAGATGTGGCCTGTCATCGTTACACTCTGAACATGCAGGTCAGTTCTGGAACCAAGAATAAAAACTCCCCAAACGAGCCATCCTGCACCACCGTAACGGTGTCGTTCAATGGTGTTCTCTTGGTAACGGCACCTGGCGCTCTCCATATGAAAGTCCGGCGAGAATCAGACTGCAAACTAAACCTGGACTCGTCGGAAAAACATCACACAAGACCATTGTTGCGGTGTCCACAATGCATGCTCTCTACTCCAGGTTAATCGAAGGCGACAGTGAGTTGCGGTAAGTGGAACACATCTGACAGGCCTACGAGCATGTAGACCAATGTGCCCTAAGCGTCTGTACACGGTCTGCCTTGAAACTGTCGTACCGGTAGCTGAAGAGAGCTGACGATACAGGTCTGATGCTGTGCTCCATCTGTTTCTTTTGGCAGTAACTTTTAAATACCGGTCCTCATTCGGCGTTGTAACTCGGGGGCGACCTGTGCTGTAAATATCTACTCACATTACCATCCTCTTGGAATCGTTGCCAAAAAAATGCCTGGAGATGACACTCTGGGCGATTCCAAGTTCCTCGGATACTTCCAGCTGGGTACGTCCACATTCCAGTCGTCCGATAATTCTACCACGTAAACAATCATCCAAATGCTTCCTTTGTGCCATAACTATTCGGTTATTGCACTGAAAGGCTTTTAAAAGCGCTTGTGAACAATTTTACTTCTTTGCCACCATTCCTTATATATCCCTCTCTTACACTCACGTCATTGTGACGTACTATCCGCGCCCTCTGGTGGTTTCCCGTAATTTGCATATTCTTCTTCAAGATGTGTGTGATAAATTCTACAATTGAAATTTTTATTTTAAAGTTTAATTTCTGTGTGATTCTGAATTATCCTTAATTTATGGACATGAGTGCATTACCGGACGATTTTTCTTAACAGAAATGTTACAATTGCGTAGACTAACTTAAGAATTTAGTAAACACATATGTTACTAACTTCTATCATTCCAATAAAATAAAAAATAACTTAATATTTACTTATTTAAGTATAAAACCCACAAACTAGCATATGATATCTAGTATACATTGATAATAAAATTACCTGCAAAATAATTTTTTTATTTATTTTTTATATTCAAAGATAATTCATTATATTGGATCACACTGGTAAGCAATAATTTTTTTCTTACATTTTATTCTTTTGTTTTAAAAAAGAATTAATTAATATTTAATTATTATTCATCTATTATTAATTAACATTCTATGCAATTTCCAAATTAAAAGTTGAATTTCAAGATTATCTTTTATTAAAAAAAAAAAAAGCGTAAACAGATTTGTTAGATAATTTATATTCAAAAAAAAATATGGTTTACTAAGCATTAATCCAAACAAAAAAAAAAAAATTTCACGAATAGTAATTGTAAAAAATATCACTCGCCTGCTTAATTTTATAATCTATGCGTTTTTTTTATTTTAAGCATTATGTATTTTTGGGATTATGATGCAGCGTAATCATACATATGTATTATATTATGGAAACCTTTCAGGAAATTAGCTTTTTATATATTTGATGAGATAACGAATTTTAAATATCTCTTTCTTTTTATATGAGTAAAAAATGTGCATTATTAATTAAATTTTAATTATTGAAAATGTCAAATGTCTCGAGTTTTTGCAAGTTGTTATTATTAAAGATTAATTTTTTCCAGTTATTTATAATTTTTAGATCGTAACAGATATTTTTTTATTATTTAATTATTTAGAAGAATATTTTTGTTCTTACTTTATTATGAAAGAGAAGGAACTATGATGTTTCATGCATTATTTTTTGCAATTTATTTAAGTCTTTGTTTTTAAATTTCTTTCATTATATACAAACAAAATATTTGCAATGTTTTACTGAGCTCCATAAAATAAACAGTTTAAAATGTATTTGCCAATTATTTATAATAAATTAAATATAGATATAAATTAAAGTTCCATTTTCGAAATGCTGTAAAAAAAAAAGAACACTCGTCAAAATGAGTTCAAATTTGAACTGAAGATACTTGAAGAATTGAAGAAGAGAAACGGTATGGCATCAAAAAAAAAAAAGTTCCACGATTTTTCCATCCAATTTAGTATGACCTTGCCCTGGGGAATGGGCTTTCTACTACCAGCGTCGCAACTGTTGAATTCCTTCTCATTTTTTCCGTCAAAAAAAAAAAAAAAAAGCAATCAATCACATTGAACACTACAGTTGCTTTAATGTGCAACTCATACCAAATACGTTAAAATTTCGTTTTAAAATATCACTCGCAATCGAAATCACTTTCTTTATACCGCTTACAGTGTCATCTATTAATACACTTTGGAACTTTTTGTGATGCCGTACTGTGTCCCCCTTCTTCAAGTAATCTTCAGTTCAAATTTGAACTCACTGTAACTGTGGTTTTTTTTTTACAGCATTTTGAAAGAGGGACTTTAATTATAATCACCCTGTATATCTATATTTAATATTATTATAAATCATTTACAAATACATTTTAAAACTGTTTATTTTATAGAGCACAGTAAAATATTGCAAAGTTTTGTTTATTCTAACGTTTAAAATGAATTAAACAGAGAAAAATGACTGATTTTCGACAAAAAATTTACAGATGTAGAAAGAAACTTTTTCTGGAAAACAAATTTGTTTACATTTCAGCACAAAAATTGGATTTGATGATAAATTTTTTTTTTTTTTTAACTTGTTTTATTTTTCGAATTTTCATCGCCACTGTTTTATCCAATTAAAAGAACTCTTTTTAGTTTGCAAAATAAATTTATTTATAAAACATTTCGAATATCTCAAAAGACTGTTTCGCATTAAAATCAATGATTATGAAAAATGTGACGTAAAATATGATTTTTTAAAATTTTCTTAATCCAAATAAATAAATAAATAAAATAAGTTTAAAAAGCAGAATACAGACGATAAATATATTCTCTAAAACCGTGACCTATTTCACCATTGTCGATACAATATGCTGTTGTATACCGACAATAAAATACTGAATAAAAGAAAACTGCTATTTAAAATTTATGAATTTTTTTTTATGATACATATCTACTTGATATATTGAAAATGTAACAAATTATATTCAAATAAATTTAAAAATGTATATTTTACCAGCTCAATGTTTTTAGTGGAAGAATATCCTACATGCTATAACATGCGAGCAGTTTTTGTTAAATCAAATATTTTTTAATTATTGAAAATGAATAACTTGACAATTATGTTTCTTTTATGTTTGTGTATATAATAAATAAACCTAATTTGAATTAGATAGGAAAACAAATGCCAAACAAATTGTTTGGCATTTAACTAAAATATTTACCGATTATAAATAGTAATATTTTCTCCTTGTCAAGGTTTTATAAAATAAAATAATAATCATTGTTTATTTTATTTTAAGCGCAATTACAATTAGCAATTTAGCCAATTTGTAGTTGCTAATCTAGATAAACATTGCTTCCATTATCAGTAAATACATTTACAATATTAATCTATCTATGAGCTACATTTATTTAGATATAAATGCTAATACTCAATACACATTATCATAAAACTATAAAAAGATTTTATTTAATCAGATAATATTTATTATAATACAAGTTATAGCACTCAACGTCCCACAGCTGGTTCATATTACTTTACACTAGAGAATATTAAAGAATCTCAATTATTTCAACAGGAAAGCACTAGGTAAGTACATTATAAATAAGTATTATAAAGTGTACATTATAAGTAGGTACTACATTATGACGCAGTTCTAGTAAGAAGACTTGAAGTTCAACTGACTATTATTATAATTTTTATTACTATTGTTATTATTATAGAAACACAACAAACAATTCTAATATATTTAACAACTAATAATAACTTGCCGTAATGCAATTTCGGGGAAACACCTTACGTTTTGACATGCTCAAAGTGACAGCAGTTAAACAACATCATGGCTACAGGAAGCCAAAGTTCAGCATAAAACTAAAATGATTTTTAGTGGATTAAAAAAAAAAAAAATCACTAACTATTACGTGGAATGTGATATTTCACTGCATTTCAGTGAAACAGATGTCTGCAGACAATGTCTATTGTCTGTTTACTGGCAGATTTCAAGACAGATGTTTTATTTTTACGGGATAGGATTGTCAGCCCTACGCCCAACGCTCTACACTCATATTAGATCGGGACCTACGGTTTAAAGTGAATTCCAAACCGCTATAAAGATCCATGGTACCACCGAGACTCAAACCTGAAACCTGAGACATCGAACTGCAGAGCGCTAGTCACTCGGCCCCACAGTCTCAATTAGTGTTGAAAGTTAAGTTAATTGTTGCTAATTCTGCATTAGACAGGGGCACCACAGAAATCTGCCATAAGAAGAAAGAATAATATTTTTTAAAGGTTATTCAAGGGAAACTGACCCACATTTGCTGGGGGAAAATCCGGGAATCCTTCCTTTCCCAATATCTATTTAGTCTACAACGTTCTTCAAAGCAGTGTCTGTAGGACTTTTGCCCTTTTACACGCTATCTAGTACACAGTTCCACTGGGTCCTATACTAGTAGTACACATTTCTTTTGAATACATAACTTCCTTTTTATTGCTTCAAAGTTATCACCAAAAGCACATCATTATTGTTTTCTTGCAAATTTATAAAAACATTCAATATACCACATTATAGGAAAAAAATTTCACATAAAAAATAGACTATATCGGTATACTTATTATGTTTAGCATTAGAAAAACTTAGATTGTTTGTCGAATTCCTTTTCCAAACAAAAGCAGAAAATAAAATGTTCAATGAAAATGAACTGTAACAATCTATTTTTTTTTCTAGTATATTCAACGTTTTTCTTTCCTGTTTTGAAAACGTTCCAAGCTCTACATATTGAAGAAACTTGTCTACCAAGTCTAATAAATGTGGATGTGACAGTGTTTCTCTTTTTATCCCTCGTTGACACACGTCTTATTTTTCTGAGCCTAATAAAATATATTCCCCATTCTACGATCCCCAGTTGAGAAACGAATATATATGTCTTTTCTTTAAAATTCGTTTCGATATTTTATGTCTGACATTCGAACAAAAACTCCAAAACCTTTTTGACGTAAAAGGAAATTTTTTTTTAATTTTATTTTCTGAGTGACAAAACTATGACAGGTTAATGTTAAACAAATGTCGTTTGTGTGAAGTAAAATATCCGAAGTGTTTTATCTCTTAAATAAAAATGTAAAATATTTTGAAATATTAAAAAATATACTCGTAGGGTTAGAAATATAGTAAATGGTTAGAAAAAAAAAATACCAGCAGATTTTGAATTCTATTCTCCGTAGCTTTTGGTTTGTAAGTATATTGTTTGCAGTTTTTAAATTAATAAATATTCTGCCAGCTTGTGCTATTTTTAAAAAAATTTCACAATCCTTTTGAGAATTTAAGTCAGAAGAAAAATAGTTTTGAATCCACAATTATTTGCACTTCAGAATATATATTAATAAATTATCATAATTTAATAAATAAAATTATACGTTTTTCTTTTAAAAGAAGTTTTTAAACAAATAAGAAAGTAACTGTTTTCAAAATGATAAAATAAATAAAATTATTAATCATGTGTTAAAAATTATTAATCATGTATTAATTTTTCATACAATATATCATGTATTAAAAAATTATTAATCATGTATTAATTTTCATTTTTATTTTTTATGTCCTACTAAAATAATCATCACAATTGAAAAAAAATAAATAAAGCTTAAGGAAACATATACTAAAATGAAAAGAAACTGGCAAGAAAATATTAAATCTCATTTAAAACCAGAACTATATTTTAAAATATTTTTATAAAAGATATTTGCAAAAAAAAAAAAAAAAAAAAAAAAAACGTAAAATACTTTTAAGTATTATCTATTGTACCACTTTGCGTATCTATTGTAATTTTTAAACAATTTTATTCAAAAATTAGTGTATGTTGCTAAAGAAGAACTTTTAACTATTTCTAATACAGACTTCTTTAATTAATTTATTAAAATAAAAAAAAATGTTTTTTCAGTAAGTCTTCATTTCGTGTTCTAGATATTTGTAAAAATAAAAAGAAATCGTACAATACTTTTAAGTATTATCTTTTTTATACCACTCTGCATATCTACTGTAATTTTAATGCAATTTTATTCAAAAATTAATGTCTATTGCTAAAGAACCACTTTTAACTATTTCCAATACAAACGTCTTTAATTCATTTACTAAATTAAAAAAAAAAATTATTTTATCCAAATCTTCATTTTTCTTCTTCGGATTTTTAAATAAATAATAAATGAAAAGAGTCACAAACTGCTTAAACGTTAAACGTTTCCGAAATCAAAAATTAAATAGACGACGGATGACGATAGATTCAATAGACCGCGTCTATGCAGTAAATTATTTAACGAAGCGATGGAATCGATATTGGGAAGACAGTTAATGAAAGGAACATTCGGAGGTCAGAGTCAGTGTTAACTTTTAGAAAAGCCCTTTAGCCTTTTCATATTTGTCTTAAGAGGAAGCTAATAAAATTATATACTATAACTATTTATTTGAACGAAAAATCTATATGTAGCAAATAGTTTTGAATAATTAGGACAAGAACGAAGCTAGACTTTTGAAAGTCCTGAATGACAATTGAAAATATAAATCAAATTTCTTTAAATCTTTTGAATTCATATGTTA